>JAVTVY010018195.1:0-70406 GCA_036873755.1 Hanleya hanleyi
AATCATAATCAGACAATCAATGGACAACCAAAATCCATAATAAGGCAATCGATAGTAGGCCTTCAGCCATAATCGGACAATCGATAGACAGCATCATCCATTGAGGTTTGACCCACCACAAATTGCAACAGAATTGTTTTTGCTGCAGTGCATTTCCGAAAGGCCTCTAGAATAACATACTAAAAGTCTACAAACAGATATGCATGGGAAATATATTAAATTTCAAGTTGAAATTTGAGGTATTTTCGCGAAATTTCAGTGTTTACCTGTCTCATGCTCCTATAAGAAAACCTTGTATTTGGTACTAAGCGTGAAAGAAATGGGTCATTACTTACACTCATTCCATTCGTTATCATATCAAGGTTATACTCAGCCTAAAATAATACCCTTGCACGAAAATATTTATGGAGAAATTCAAAATGGCGGATGTAAGGGGTCATTCTAAATCTGAACTTTTTACCATTTTCATGACAGTCCAGGCAATCTATCTGGGGTTTTTTAGCTGGACCCAAAACAAATTGCCATAAATTTTTTTTTCACTGGTATGTATTTCTAATAGGTTCCCAGAACAACATACTAAAAGTCTACCAAAATCTATTTGGTGGAGATACGACTATGCCTCATATAAGCAAGGTAGAATATTGTTTTATCCGTGAATAAGGACAGTTTATCATCCAGAAATCCAATTAATACATGATCCAGGGTACAGTATGCCATGTGAAAACATGTGTCTTCCCGGTGGATGTGCTCATAAGCGTAGATAGCAAACTGATAGTTCAGCATCAGGCTATATGAATTATGCATGGTAATATTCAGTCAGTTAACATTTTTCCATTAGCATAATCATCTGAAAGAGGAATTCTCTCTCAAAATAAATGAAATGACAAGCTGTAATGTATTTTCCTTCAACCGATAACTGTCACAGACAATATTTCCACAAACTCACTCATGGAGATATCTCTCTATTATCACAACATGTGCCTTGTTGAAAAGTACAGCTCTGCAAACCATTAATGATCTATCGCAATTGTGTGTCAGATATGTTTTGACGAAAGAAGAATAATTATGCAGATCCTACCAGCTAATGATCAAACAAATAATAATCTAGATTATAGGCAAACTTGATGTTCTTACCATGACGTCCTACCATGCCATTTACCATGTTACATTTCACATTTTCAACAATATAAGCCATGCTCCTATAGATGCATCTTCTTCAGCTGCAATCTTTCTTGCAGTTGCACCTGATAACCTCAAAGAGTGCCAGTGGAACTGGTGGCAGTTCAGTTTTCACAGAGAGAAGCCGCCCACCCTCATTCTTGTGGCTGCAATGGATGGTCTTCCCCTTTCCACTCTAAACACGCGAACCTTGATACTTAGCTGATGTTGATGTTGGTGGAAGGTTTTGAATGCCAGTATGTCGGTACCTCTTCCCACTTCCCTTATATGTGTTGTAATTTTACCTGCACATATATATGGGTCGTTTTTGTCACAGAAACGCTTGTATCTCATGCAGCCAATTGCTTAGTCAGGGTTACCATTGTATAAACACACAAGCACCTGCAATAGATAACCTCAATCGGGACTCCCAATGGCCTGGTTGAACACTTCAGCTTGTTGGCGATATAGCTCATTGAGCGTTGTTTTCTTTACGGCCGCACATTTGCCAATGCTATATGGTCAGTATACTGTGTCACAGCCCTGAATGGCATGCACAAACAGCATATTTGTGCAGACTTACATTCCCAGCACAGCTTTTGTCTTCTTGACATTCCAAACTATCCGTTTCTTTGCATTCTCTCTTGGCTGAAAGTAGATGCCATTGTCATCCATGTCTGCATGAAAACAGAGCAGAACTAACAGGGCAGTATCATAACCAACGAAAGTTTTGATGCTTTCAGTCGAATAACTGGCAGCTTTTACAATAGAAACATCTGCATATGAAACATCCCGCCCTTTCCAACTGGTCACTCATAAGAGTAATGAACTGCTACTTGTTGACGTTGTTTGCTAAAACAGGGCTACACCACCAAGCGCATCCACTCAAAGTTTCTCAAATTTGGCGATACATTTCGCATGCTGATAGCAAAATACGAGCGTAGCGTGCAAGATCTATGGCGTTACGTTTCGTAACTTGTGTCTAATTCCGCATAACCCGGGGCTAGGGGCCGTATGAACCCATGTACTTCAAGATCCTCATGGTACTCATATGAACAGTCACAATCAAAGCGTGACCGAGATACATCATTCTTTAGATGACGACTTTACAACGAATATTATGGATTAAGAATACTGATCAGCGATACGGATTTGATATTTTTGGAACATCATGATGTCTTGCCGGCATCATTGAAAACTGTCGACCGCTTCTCTCTTGCAGGAAACAAGCCTATGTTTATGTATACTATGATTGTCTTTTTGAATTTGGTGCTAATACTGTTATATGAAATATGGAATAGGTCTTTGGATTATGGACGCGGATATTCTCTAATGGACGATGGCTGAATTATGAATGACAGACCAGACGCTTGTAATTCGTCTTTCTTTGACTGAATGACCATGTCACTAGCGAGGCCGGAGAGTTTGGAATGTCAAGAAGACAAAGTCTGTGCTGGGAATGCAAGTCTGTACAAATATGTTGCTTGTGCATGCCATTCTGGACTGTGACACAGTATTCCGACCATAGGCATTGACAAAGGTGCTGCCTTGAAGAAGACAACTGTCACTGAGCTTTTTCGCCATCAAGCTGAAGTGTTCATCCATGTCATAGGAGTCCCGACGAAGGTCATTTATTGCAGCAGCATAGAAAACGCATATATGTTTATACAGTAGTAACCCAGACGAAGGAATTGACTTGAGGGGAACACCATCCATTGCAGCCACAAAAATGGGAGTGGACAATTCAATCGGTTTCTCCCTGCGAAAACTGATCTGCCACCAGCTTCACGGGTTACTTGAGGTTATCAGGTGGAAATGCAAGAAGGATTGTAGCTGAAGCAGATACGCCTGTAAGGATCATGGCCTGGATTGTTCAAGTGTGTGTGGAGAATGCAAACGACTGAGCTATGCAAACTCATCAAACCCAGACCTTTGAAAATGACATTGGCGAAGACTGGTATTGGGATTGATAATGCTGTGAAATATTCCTCAACTTATGGCAGTGTTCATGAGGAATAACAATAAAAGACATCAACTATATGTATGAGAAGTCACTTCCCCTAATAATATTACTATGAACCAGAATGTAAAATGAAACTTGATAAGTTATGCCGTCAACTTTGCCTATAATTCAAAGTATTATTTGTTTGATAATTAAATGATATATTAGGATCTGCATAATTATTCTTCTTTCATCATCAACAATATTCCAGTGGGACCTGCATATGGCGTATACATATCTCGCTTAGTAGCATTTGCTAGATCCTGTGTTAAATGTGATGATTTTAATCAACGTCACAAAACATTGTTGCAGAAACTTATAAAACAGGGCTATTCCACCAAGCGCCTCCACTCAAAGTTTCTCAAATTTGGCGATACATATCGCATGCTGATAGCAAAATACGAACGTAGCTTGCAAGATCTATGGCGCTACGTTTCGTAACATGTGTCTAATTCCGCTTAACCCGGGGCTAGGGGCCGTATGAGCCCATGTACTTCAAGATCCTCATGATACTCATATGAACAGTCACAATCAAAGCGTGACTGAGGTACATCATTTTTAGATGACTCTATAACGAATATTATGGATTAAGAATACTGATCAGCGATACGGATTTGATATTTTGGAACATCATAATGTCTTGCCGGCATCATTGAAAACGGTTGACCGCTTCTCTCTTGCAGGAAACAAGCCTATGTTTATGTATACTTTTGTCTTTTTGAATGTGGTGCTAATACTGTTATATGGAAATGGAATAGGTCTTTGGATTATGGACGCGGATATTCTGTAATGGACGACGGCTGGATTATGAATGACGCACTAGACGCTTGTAATTACAAACAATTGTGATGGATCATAAATGTTTGGCAGATTGTCGTTATATATCTGAACTATTGCTAAACGCGACGTTGAATCTAATTTCTCTCTCTCTCTAATGATTGTCAAGGCTGCATTTTTTTTCAACAAGGTACAAACACTATTGAATGTCAGACCCGACACTTGCTACGTGCTTGTGATAATAGAGTTATATCTTTATAAGTTAATGGAACTATTGTCTGTGATTGTCATAGGTCGAAAGAAAATATATCACAGCTTGTCAGTTCCCTTTCGGATATCAATGCTAATGGAAATAATGCCAACTGGCAGGATATTACCATGTATGATTATATACCCTGGTGCTGAACTATCGTTTTGCTATCTACTTTTATGAGCAAATCTATTGGGAATGCAAATGTTTTCACCACCATAGAATAATGTATCCTAGATCATCATGTATTGATTGGAATTCTGGATGATAAACTTTCCTTATTCAGAGACAAACCAATATTTTCTACCTTCTTATATGAAGCATGATGGTGTATCTTTGTTTTAGAAAAAGTTCTATCTCCACCAAATAGATTTTGATAGACATTTAGTTTGTTGTTCTATGGACCTATTAGAAATGCATACCAGTGAAAAAAATTCTGTTGCAATTTGTTTTGGTTCCAGCTAAAAAACCAGATAGATTGCCTGGACTGTCATGAAAATGGTAAAAAGTTCAGATTTTGAATGACCCCATACATCCGCCATTTTGAATTTTTCCATAAATATTTTCGTGGAAGGGTATTATTTTAGTCTGAGTATAACCTTGATATGATAACGAATGGAATGAGTGTAAGTAATGGCCCATTTCTTTCACGCTTACTACCAAGTACAAGGTTTTCTTATAGGAGCAAGAGACCGATAAACACTGAAATTTCGCAAAAAAAGACATCAAATTTCAACTTGAAAATTAAGATATTTCCCATGCATATGGGATTGTAGACTTTTAGTATGTTATTTTGGGGACCTTTCTGAAATGCATAGCAGTGAAATAAATTCTGTTGCAATTTGTGGTGGGTTGACCCCAAAAATGCGCTAGATTTACTGGACTAATAGCCAGCTATCTTACATAATCAGAAAACCGATAGACAGTCATCATTTATAATCAGACAAAAATGTGTCTATATATAATCACAACAACAGCAACATCGACGAAGACACACCCTGCTACCAAGCAAGCGACTGTGGAGATTCGTGACGAATTCTTAAACATTGGAGTTGCGTCGCTTGATATTTAGATGGAGATCTAGTAGAGGAGAGGTATGTAGATCGATGTAGGTCGTATAGAAAGTATTTCTATGACATCCACTGTCATTGTGGTGTATGAAAATTTAGGGAATATTTATATTATTAAAAAAAAATCTATATATAATTACAACAACAACAACATTGACGAATACACCCACTGCTACCCAAGCCACTGTCCATGTTGCAGTGTACCCTGGGTTTTCAGAGGACTTTGTTGTAGGGTTGGTTTGGCGAGGTGTGCTGCATGTGAAAACATTTACAAAGAACTGGTGGGTTTCCACTAAACATTTTTGATTTTCGACCATCGTTCGAATGCTGAATGTGGTTTCATGGTATAGTATTAAGGTAATAAACTGCTTGTCATTTCATTCTTTTTTTTTACATGGGCAAACAATGTTGTCAAGTTTTGTTGTAGTATTTCAGACTCAAATGGGGAATTGATCTTCTGACTTTGCCATTTCTTGAACAGCCACCATGGCCGAGTGGACAATGGTCTTCAGGGGGAAAAAACTCTTGAATACCAAACACTGATTGAAATCATACAATGTCGGTGAGTGACATAACACAAACTGACTCTCACAATATGAGTGAAACAAACTTGAGTGTGACAATAAGCCAAATCCCCCCCCCCCCTCCGACCTTAATTATCAATAACCCGGCCATCTCCACAAATTCTGCCGACCCCCCGCGTATTTGAAGTCTCGTTGACATGGTACTACTTTCTATCCGCGGGGGCTTCTCCCCGGAAGTGACCGATCACCGTCGGACAAGACCGCCTCACCGCGGAAGAATACCTCCCAGTGGTCATTTCCGGTCAGGTGACCGGATGTGCCCTTTTGCCGAATCATAAGTGACCTTGACCTCCACGTGACCTACACGATATGCAAAGTTTTGAGGTCAATAGGTGTGAAGATGTCCTTTCTATACTACTCCTAATTGAAGGTGCAAAACAGTTGATTTCAATGGAATAAATTAATCAATTGGACGGGTTATGTAAACACTAAACTACTTGCAGGTGTAATTCTGATTGCTTATTTTGACATGAGTATAGATATCAATGAATGTCAAGACAGTATCAATTCACGCATGGCTCGGACAATCTACACACAGTAGTTGGCCTAAAAAAATGACTGGTGAAATGCACACCGATGTGGAGGCTAAGAATGTCCGGTGGCTACGAATGTTCTGCCCCTATCTTCTAACCCAGCTAGGACATTTTTCTCCACAATGGGAACAAGTGTCCGTCCTTGGTTGCAATAGAAAAGAATATGAAAAGGGAAACTTATCACCAGGACATTCTTATCCATCAAACCGGCCTTCGTGCGACCAACAGCACAGCAATCAGATATCTGGGACACAGCTTAACTGTTTAAGCATAGTTTTGTGAATCGTCGGTGAATAGCTCATGTTTTGAGCTAATGTCCCTGTATGTAAAACCCTTATGTTATGTGCTTTATCGCAGATTAGAAAAAATGACGTTTTGAAGACATTCTTCCCACTTCAGTATGGTCAACTGGTCAAAGACCGTAATCATAATCAGACAATCAATGGACAACCAAAATCCATAATAAGGCAATCGATAGTAGGCCTTCAGCCATAATCGGACAATCGATAGACAGCATCATCCATTGAGGTTTGACCCACCACAAATTGCAACAGAATTGTTTTTGCTGCAGTGCATTTCCGAAAGGCCTCTAGAATAACATACTAAAAGTCTACAAACAGATATGCATGGGAAATATATTAAATTTCAAGTTGAAATTTGAGGTATTTTCGCGAAATTTCAGTGTTTACCTGTCTCATGCTCCTATAAGAAAACCTTGTATTTGGTACTAAGCGTGAAAGAAATGGGTCATTACTTACACTCATTCCATTCGTTATCATATCAAGGTTATACTCAGCCTAAAATAATACCCTTGCACGAAAATATTTATGGAGAAATTCAAAATGGCGGATGTATGGGGTCATTCTAAATCTGAACTTTTTACCATTTTCATGACAGTCCAGGCAATCTATCTGGGGTTTTTTAGCTGGACCCAAAACAAATTGCCATAAATTTTTTTTTCACTGGTATGTATTTCTAATAGGTTCCCAGAACAACATACTAAAAGTCTACCAACATCTATTTGGTGGAGATACGACTTTTTTTGAAATACATACTAGGCCATTATGCCTCATATAAGCAAGGTAGAATATTGTTTTATCCGTGAATAAGGACAGTTTATCATCCAGAAATCCAATTAATACATGATCCAGGGTACAGTATGCCATGGTGGTGAAAACATGTGTCTTCCCGGTGGATGTGCTCATAAGCGTAGATAGCAAACTGATAGTTCAGCATCAGGCTATATGAATTATGCATGGTAATATTCAGTCAGTTAACATTTTTCCATTAGCATAATCATCTGAAAGAGGAATTCTCTCTCAAAATAAATGAAATGACAAGCTGTAATGTATTTTCCTTCAACCGATAACTGTCACAGACAATATTTCCACAAACTCACTCATGGAGATATCTCTCTATTATCACAACATGTGCCTTGTTGAAAAGTACAGCTCTGCAAACCATTAATGATCTATCGCAATTGTGTGTCAGATATGTTTTGACGAAAGAAGAATAATTATGCAGATCCTACCAGCTAATGATCAAACAAATAATAATCTAGATTATAGGCAAACTTGATGTTCTTACCATGACGTCCTACCATGCCATTTACCATGTTACATTTCACATTTTCAACAATATAAGCCATGCTCCTATAGATGCATCTTCTTCAGCTGCAATCTTTCTTGCAGTTGCACCTGATAACCTCAAAGAGTGTCAGTGGAACTGGTGGCAGTTCAGTTTTCATAGAGAGAAGCCGCCCACCCTCATTCTTGTGGCTGCAATGGATGGTCTTCCCCTTTCCACTCTAAACACGCGAACCTTGATACTTAGCTGATGTTGATGTTGGTGGAAGGTTTTGAATGCCAGTATGTCGGTACCTCTTCCCACTTCCCTTATATGTGTTGTAATTTTACCTGCACATATATATGGGTCGTTTTTGTCACAGAAACGCTTGTATCTCATGCAGCCAATTGCTTAGTCAGGGTTACCATTGTATAAACAAACAAGCACCTGCAATAGATAACCTCAATCGGGACTCCCAATGGCCTGGTTGAACACTTCAGCTTGTTGGCGATATAGCTCATTGAGCGTTGTTTTCTTTACGGCCGCACATTTGCCAATGCTATATGGTCAGTATACTGTGTCACAGCCCTGAATGGCATGCACAAACAGCATATTTGTGCAGACTTACATTCCCAGCACAGCCTTTGTCTTCTTGACATTCCAAACTATCCGTTTCTTTGCATTCTCTCTTGGCTGAAAGTAGATGCCATTGTCATCCATGTCTGCATGAAAACAGAGCAGAACTAACAGGGCAGTATCATAACCAACGAAAGTTTTGGTGGTTTCAGTCGAATAAATGGCAGCTTTTACAATAGAAACATCTGCATATGAAACATCCCGCCCTTTCCAACTGGTCACTCATAAGAGTAATGAACTGCTACTTGTTGACGTTGTTTGCTAAAACAGGGCTACACCACCAAGCGCATCCACTCAAAGTTTCTCAAATTTGGCGATACATTTCGCATGCTGATAGCAAAATACGAGCGTAGCGTGCAAGATCTATGGCGTTACGTTTCGTAACTTGTGTCTAATCCCGCATAACCCGGGGCTAGGGGCCGTATGAACCCATGTACTTCAAGATTCTCATGGTACTCATATGAACAGTCACAATCAAAGCGTGACCGAGATACATCATTCTTTAGATGACGACTTTACAACGAATATTATGGATTAAGAATACTGATCAGCGATACGGATTTGATATTTTTGGAACATCATGATGTCTTGCCGGCATCATTGAAAGCTGTCGACCGCTTCTCTCTTGCAGGAAACAAGCCTATGTTTATGTATACTATGATTGTCTTTTTGAATTTGGTGCTAATACTGTTATATGAAATATGGAATAGGTCTTTGGATTATGGACGCGGATATTCTCTAATGGACGATGGCTGAATTATGAATGACAGACCAGACGCTTGTAATTCGTCTTTCTTTGACTGAATGACCATGTCACTAGCGAGGCCGGAGAGTTTGGAATGTCAAGAAGACAAAGTCTGTGCTGGGAATGCAAGTCTGTACAAATATGTTGCTTGTGCATGCCATTCTGGACTGTGACACAGTATTCCGACCATAGGCATTGACAAAGGTGCTGCCTTGAAGAAGACAACTGTCACTGAGCTTTTTCGCCATCAAGCTGAAGTGTTCATCCAGGTCATAGGAGTCCCGACGAAGGTCATTTATTGCAGCAGCATAGAAAACGCATATATGTTTATACAGTAGTAACCCAGACGAAGGAATTGACTTGAGGGGAACACCATCCATTGCAGCCACAAAAATGGGAGTGGACAATTCAATCGGTTTCTCCCTGCGAAAACTGATCTGCCACCAGCTTCACGGGTTACTTGAGGTTATCAGGTGGAAATGCAAGAAGGATTGTAGCTGAAGCAGATACGCCTGTAAGGATCATGGCCTGGATTGTTCAAGTGTGTGTGGAGAATGCAAACGACTGAGCTATGCAAACTCATCAAACCCAGACCTTTGAAAATGACATTGGCGAAGACCGGTATTGGGATTGATAGTGCTGTGAAATATTCCTCAGCTTATAGCAGTGTTCATGAGGAATAACAATAAAAGACATCAACTATATGTATGAGAAGTCACTTCCCCTAATAATATTACTATGAACCAGAATGTAAAATGAAACTTGATAAGTTATGCCGTCAACTTTGCCAATAATTCAAAGTATTATTTGTTTGATAATTAAATGATATATTAGGATCTGCATAATTATTCTTCTTTCATCATCAACAATATTCCAGTGGGACCTGCATATGGCGTATACATATCTCGCTTAGTAGCATTTGCTAGATCCTGTGTTAAATGTGATGATTTTAATCAACGTCACAAAACATTGTTGCAGAAACTTATAAAACAGGGCTATTCCACCAAGCGCCTCCACTCAAAGTTTCTCAAATTTGGCGATACATATCGCATGCTGATAGCAAAATACGAACGTAGCGTGCAAGATCTATGGCGCTACGTTTCGTAACTTGTGTCTAATTCCGCTTAACCCGGGGCTAGGGGCCGTATGAACCCATGTACTTCAAGATCCTCATGATACTCATATGAACAGTCACAATCAAAGCGTGACTGAGGTACATCATTTTTAGATGACTCTATAACGAATATTATGGATTAAGAATACTGATCAGCGATACGGATTTGATATTTTGGAACATCATGATGTCTTGCCGGCATCATTGAAAACGGTTGACCGCTTCTCTCTTGCAGGAAACAAGCCTATGTTTATGTATACTTTTGTCTTTTTGAATGTGGTGCTAATACTGTTATATGGAAATGGAATAGGTCTTTGGATTATGGACGCGGATATTCTGTAATGGACGACGGCTGGATTATGAATGACGGACTATACGCTTGTAATTACAAACAATTGTGATGGATCATAAATGTTTGGCAGATTGTCGTTATATATCTGAACTATTGCTAAACGCGACGTTGAATCTAATTTCTCTCTCTGTTAAATGATTGTCAAGGCTGCATTTTTTTTCAACAAGGTAAAACACTATTGAATGTCAGACCCGACACTTGCTACGTGCTTGTGATAATAGAGTTATATCTTTATAAGTTAATGGAACTATTGTCTGTGATTGTCATAGGTCGAAAGAAAATATATCACAGCTTGTCAGTTCCCTTTCGGATATCAATGCTAATGGAAATAATGCCAACTGGCATGATATTACCATGTATGATTATATACCCTGGTGCTGAACTATCGTTTTGCTATCTACTTTTATGAGCAAATCTATTGGGAATGCAAATGTTTTCACCACCATAGAATAATGTATCCTAGATCATCATGTATTGATTGAAATTCTGGATGATAAACTTTCCTTATTCAGAGACAAACCAATATTTTCTACCTTCTTATATGAAGCATGATGGTGTATCTTTGTTTTAGAAAAAGTTCTCCCACCAAATAGATTTTGATAGACATTTAAATTAGTTTGTTGTTCTATGGACCTATTAGAAATGCATACCAGTGAAAAAAATTCTGTTGCAATTTGTTTTGGTTCCAGCTAAAAAACCAGATAGATTGCCTGGACTGTCATGAAAATGGTAAAAAGTTCAGATTTTGAATGACCCCATACATCCGCCATTTTGAATTTTTCCATAAATATTTTCGTGCAAGGGTATTATTTTAGGCTGAGTATAACCTTGATATGATAACGAATGGAATGAGTGTAAGTAATGGCCCATTTCTTTCACGCTTACTACCAAGTACAAGGTTTTCTTATAGGAGCAAGAGACCGATAAACACTGAAATTTCGCGAAAAAGACATCAAATTTCAACTTGAAAATTAAGATATTTCCCATGCATATGGGATTGTAGACTTTTAGTATGTTATTTTGGGGACCTTTCTGAAATGCATAGCAGTGAAATAAATTCTGTTGCAATTTGTGGTGGGTTGACCCCAAAAATGCGCTAGATTTACTGGACTAATAGCCAGCTATCTTACATAATCAGAAAACCGATAGACAGTCATCATTTATAATCAGACAAAAATGTGTCTATATATAATCACAACAACAGCAACATCGACGAAGACACACCCTGCTACCAAGCAAGCGACTGTGGAGATTCGTGACGAATTCTTAAACATTGGAGTTGCGTCGCTTGATATTTAGATGGAGATCTAGTAGAGGAGAGGTATGTAGATCGATGTAGGTCGTATAGAAAGTATTTCTATGACATCCACTGTCATTGTGGTGTATGAAAATTTAGGAAATATTTATATTCTTGAAAAAAATCTATATATAATTACAACAACAACAACATTGACGAATACACCCACTGCTACCCAAGCCACTGTCCATGTTGCAGTGTACCCTGGGTTTTCAGAGGACTTTGTTGTAGGGTTGGTTTGGCGAGGTGTGCTGCATGTGAAAACATTTACAAAGAACTGGTGGGTTTACACTAAACATTTTTGATTTTCGATCACCGTTCGAATGCTGAATGTGGTTTCATGGTATAGTATTAAGGTAATAAATTGCTTGTCATTTCATTCTTTTTTTTTACATGGGCAAACAATGTTTTCAAGTTTTGTTGTAGTATTTCAGACTCAAATGGGGAATTGATCTTCTGACTTTGCCATTTCTTGGACAGCCACCATGGCCGAGTGGACAATGGTCTTCAGGGGGAAAAAACTCTTGAATACCAAACACTGATTGAAATCATACAATGTCAGTGAGTGACATAACACAAACTGACTCTCACAATATGAGTGAAACAAACTTGAGTGTGACAATAAGCCAAATCCCCCCCCCCCCTCCGACCTTAATTATCAATAACCCGGCCATCTCCACAAATTCTGCCGACCCCCCGCGTATTTGAAGTCTCGTTGACATGGTACTACTTTCTATCCGCGGGGGCTTCTCCCCGGAAGTGACCGATCACCGTCGGACAAGACCGCCTCACCGCGGAAGAATACCTCCCAGGGGTCATTTCCGGTCAGGTCACCGGATGTGCCCTTTTGCCGAATCATAAGTGACCTTGACCTCCACGTGACCTCCACGATATGCAAAGTTTTGAGGTCAATAGGTGTGAAGATGTCCTTTCTATACTACTCCTAATTGAAGGTGCAAAACAGTTGATTTCAATGGAATAAATTAATCAATTGGACGGGTTATGTAAACACTAAACTACTTGCAGGTGTAATTCTGACTGCTTATTTTGACATGAGTATAGATATCAATGAATGTCAAGACAGTATCAATTCACGCATGGCTCGGACAATCTACACACAGTAGTTGGCCTAAAAAAATGACTGGTGAAATGCACACCGATGTGGAGGCTAAGAATGTCCGGTGGCTACGAATGTTCTGCCCTATCTTCTAACCCAGCTAGGACATTTTTCTCCACAATGGGGACAAGTGTCCGTCCTTGATGCAATAGAAAAGAATATGAAAAGGGAAACTTATCACCAGGACATTCTTATCCATCAAACCGGCCTTCGTGCGACCAACAAGGAGCACAGCAATCAGATATCTGCGACACAGCTTAACTGTTTAAGCATAGTTTTGTGAATCGTCGGTGAATAGCTCATGTTTTGAGCTAATGTCCCTGTATGTAAACCCTTATGTTATGTGCTTTATCGCAGATTAGAAAAAATGACGTTTTGAAGACATTCTTCCCACTTCAGTATGGTCAACTGGTCAAAGACCGTAATCATAATCAGACAATCAATGGACAACCAAAATCCATAATAAGGCAATCGATAGTAGGCCATCATCCATAATCGGACAATCGATAGACAGCATCATCCACAACCAAACAGTTGATAGCCAGCTATCTTACATAATCAGAAAACCGATAGACAGTCATCATTTATAATCAGACAGTCGATAGTCAGCCATCGTCAATAATCAGACAATCGATGGACAACTGTTTGCCGATAGTCTGACTATGGACTTCGATGGTTGTCCATCGAATGTCTTATTATGGATGATGGTAGACTATCGATTGCCTGATTATGAATTATAGCCGACTATCGATTGTCTGATTACGGAATTCTGTCGATCGATTGTCTGATTACGGAATTCTGTCGATCGATTGTTTGATTACGGAATTTTGTCGATCGATTGTCTGATTACGGAATTCTGTCGATCGATTGTCTGATTACAGACGACCGATGCCTGTCGATTGTCTTATAAGTAGGCCCTACGTCGACTGTCTATCAATTTTCATTTTATGGAAGACTGCAAAGATGGATGTCTATCGGTTTTCTGATCATGGATGCAGGTTGTTTATCGACAGTCAGATTATGGACAAATACTGTTTATCGATTGTCTGATTATGGATGAAGATTGTCCATCGAATCGACGATGGTTGTCTATTGATTGTCCGATTATGGACGAAGATTGTCCATCGATTGTCTGCTTATGGATCACGGTTGTCTGTCGATTACCTGATTATGGATGACAGCTGACTATCGATTCTCTGATTGTGGACTTCTGCCTACCGATTGTCTGATTATGAGCGACGGTTATCTATCGATTGTCTGGTTATGAAGGACGGCTATATACCGATTTTCTGGTTATGCTTGTAGCTGACTATCGATTGTCTGGTTATGAACGACGGCTATATACTGATTTTCTAGTTATGCTTGTAGCTGACTATCGATTGTCTGGTTATGAACGACGGCTATATACCGATTTTCTGGTTATGCTTGTAGCTGACTATCGATTGTCTGGTTATGAACGACGGCTATATACCGATTTTCTGGTTATGCTTGTAGCTGACTATCGATTATCTGGTTATGAACGACGGCTATATATCGATTTTCCGGTGATGCTTGTAGCTGACTATCGATTGTCTGATTATGGATGATGGTTTGCCATCGGTTGTCCCATTATGGATGATAGCGGTCCATCGATTGTCTGAATATGGACTTCTGTCTATCGGTTGAATTATTATGGACGACGGCTGTCTATCGATTGTCTGATAAGTACGGTGGCTGTCTGTCCTTTGTCTTGTTAAGGAACACAGCTGTCTATCACATGTCTGATAATCAAAGATGACTGTCTATCAGTTGTCTGATTATGGGTGATGTGCATCGATTGTCTGATTATGGACGACGTTGGTCTATCGATTGTCTGATTATGCACGTGTTATCAACCGTGTCATTGAATATGACTATCTCTGCTCCACATTTTAGGATTTGTTCCCTGTTGAAAACAATCTGTATTTGGTAATCTCTATTGCAATTTATGAAATGCGTTCGTCTTCCATTCAATGTATGCTCATACAAGCATAGCACTACCTACAGCGTAATCCTTATCACAGATTTTTGCTCCGGTCCAAACGATGCTCCGTGAAAAATCCCGTTACAATCGCAAAAATATCTTAGAAAATATTAGCCAATTTGTTGAGGTGTTTATATACCTCATTACCAAATAATGACAAATACATTTGCCATTACTTGAGAATGAGCGCAGTAAAGCTTTGAAAGCTTCTGTAAGTCGACGGATTGGTCCAATCACTCCATACCAGAATCCACTTTACCCTTAAATCGGGAAGCTGGAAAATTGGCGACGTCTGCCGACTGAAAAACAGCTATATGACTCTACAGGAGAGCCTCCGTCGACACCTCACATTCATATTAGAATACCGAGGATTTTCAGACGTAGCATAGGTATCTCAGCCGCGCTTTTATTGTGGTTCATGTGAAAACTAACAATTACCCACACGGTCCTTAACACTGCTTAAGCGGAATTAGATACGCTAGCTCGGGGGCTGTGATGAAAGATCTGCTCAAATCAGTAACTTATCCGAGTCTGATTGAGTAAACTAAATCTCTTCCCCAGAGTTAAGTACATGTATTAAGTGGTCCAGATCGCCGGATCACCGATATAGCAAGTAAAGTAGAATTCAGAAACTGAGTTCAACAAGCTTTGTGCAGTTTAAACATGGATAAAATTTATTCACCAACAAAACAAGGCATCATTGTCTAAACAGTAGTTTACAAAATGTGTTTTGCTTTTCTTAAAGATTAATCCACCAGATTTGAGAGCAATTTGAAACCCCTGCATCAGTCATTCTGATCGGAAACCATTTCATTGGTACATGAAAGCGACCACGAGAAAAGAAGCTGTGGTCCATGACATAAATTGGTATCTTCAAGCTTCTATAGGGAAGAATTTTCTATTTGTAGCAAACATATTACACCTCAAACCAAAACCAATTTGCTTCTTCCGTATGATCAAAAGTTTTTCAATATATTTTCTGAAAGTATAATTTTGATTTGAGATGTGGCATTTTTGTTACGAGTGGAAGCCTCAGAAATACCGAAATACAAGGAGTCCGTTTTCATCAACCATCAATACACGCCTTGCCGGTCGTCTAAAAATAGCAAAAACCGCCATGTTTCCTTCCCATAATGCAATGCGAACCACGAGTAAACTTTTGCCTCACGCATGCAGTAAGTATAGGCACGGACTGAAAATTGCCGAAAAAAGTTATTTGAAAGGATTTTTTACATATTTCTTCAGACTTCTTTCATTCAAGAACAGCTCAGTGATATTTCAGGTCCCTGTCCGCTTCTGACACTGTCTGTAAACAAACTTATGACGATGATTTTCCCGAGGCCCATGTTGAAGGCATTGCTGTATCTAAATCTTGCTCTTGAAAAAGGGGGAAATAACTCTTTTTTTTTTGCCAGTTTCAGACGACCGGCAACTCGTGTATTCATCTAGGTGCGAGTGACTACAGGTATCACAATTTCTGTTTTTCTTTTTTGAGGCTGACATTTCAATTTGTAACCTTCAATGAAAATATGATTTTGCATTGCAAAACTACGCGCTGTTACCTTCACACATAAAGGCTTCTGATACAAACGGCACATTTTCTTTGGATCACCGTCTGGTCATCGGACATATTTGGTCAACGACAGAGAACAGAATTTACCATGTGAACATTTAGAGAGGTCATATACCTTACGAATGAATTACTTTGAAAAATCTGAAATCATTCTATATATTTAGTCGACTGTAGGCCGGTTGTTGTTGTTGGTGGAATAAATATTAAAACATGTGTGTAGTATGTGAACATGTCTTGCAGCTGCTACATGTTGTTGTTGGTCCTTTCCAATATGGTTTCATCCTTAGGGGCTGCAGTGTTCAGCTTTCCATCGGCGATCCCTGAAAATATACGGGAATTGTTAGCCATTTCTGTTCCTATCAATAATATGCCTGCGGTTGATATTCACAGGCGACGAGTATGGATGTCCGTGTGTTTTTACCCGTGCCTTATAGGCCGATAAATATTCGAAATGATGCTCCTCACTGAGGGTTAGGTTAATTTCTTCTCCTCCACGCTTGTCGCTTTCATTAAAGTTTCCAGTGCTGTTGATTAGCTGTACACGAGCCGTTTTCACAGCGATCCCGACCTCACCCATATTACGCTAGACATTACATTGTGTATTTTGGGCCACAACGCACACGCACTTGGACAGCTAATCACCAGCACTGGGAACTTTAATAAAAGCGACAAGAGTGGAGGGACAAGGAATAAGCTTCCAGAAAATAACCGGTAATTGAAGCATCAATTTGAATATTTATACCGTACTGATTATAGAAAACGGAGATCCACACTCGTCGCCTGTGACTGCCAACCGCAGGCATTGGAACAGTTGTGGCTAGGAAATTGTATATTGCGTGAACTCTACCTGACCTGAGCTGGATTTCTGGTAGAGATTGACCCAAAAGCACAGGCCCTCAAAACAAGTTGTTTTTGGGGGGGGGGGGGGGGGTGGTATTAGGGTGAAGTGTCGAAATATGGGGTCTCTATACATAACCCCATGCTTTATATAAAAATACACCAAGGTCTGAAACGCACTTTGGGTGAAACGAGACATAAACGGTTTACCTTCAAACAAAATACATCAGCATATTCTACAATTGTCACTCTATATATTCCCGTCGTCAAACTAGTAAATTTGTGCAATTTTATACTATTGCCGGGCGATTCAAAGTCCAGCTTAACTGTGCATTCATTCCGGCACAGCGACATGGTCGGCCGCTTCTTTCTGAGCTGATCAGTGTGTGACCTCTCTTGCCGGAGTCGTGTCGCGACTGACTAATCAGAATTGAGAAAGATGCGGGCGAGCATGTCGCTGTGCCGGAATTAATGCATTAATAAATAATTAGGGGGAGATCGAATGTTATGTTGGTGCTGGAAGAAATGAACATTATATCCATCAGCCGTTTTTTTAACATACCGGTATGATGAAAAATGTATGCGGAATGTTCAAATATATTTAACTGAAAGGCTGACTGGTATGGTGTATACGGATCCGAATGTTCAAGGAATACATGTATATTTTCTAAATAGTGAGGTGGCTTAGCAAAAAGATCGTGACACGCTGGACCAAAGCACCAAACTTGGCACAGCCATCACTTGAGGCATACAGAACAATATCAGAAGGGGTGCCCATTGCTCTGGGCCGTGTGACGCCCTCTGGCCCCCAAAAGGGTGTCTAAGGGAAAATATTATCATTGAAAAAATAGTTGGCTTCCCAACAGCTTCATAACTTTCGTTATCCTTGAGGCTAGGAAGCTGAAACTTGCCACGTTATATCTTTGGTTCCAGCGCTACAATAAAATGTAACAAAATTGAAGATGGCCTTTATGATGATGTCACTGTGA
Source organism: Hanleya hanleyi (assembly GCA_036873755.1). NCBI lineage: Eukaryota > Metazoa > Mollusca > Polyplacophora > Lepidopleurida > Hanleyidae > Hanleya > Hanleya hanleyi. Next base: position 18,603 of record JAVTVY010018195.1, read on the forward strand.
CGTCATATTATAAAAATAAGCCATTTTATTGACGACATTTCTGATCGATTTTTCAAATTTTGTATTTGTGCCATTTTCTTCGCTCAAATTGCCTTGTAAATCAGTAAATAATCATCTGATATGAAATAAAATATTATTATGCACTTTCACGAAGACAAAATACACCAATTTTGAAGAAAATACGACAAAAACACAACTGTCTTCCATTTTGAATTTACCCATGATGCTCTTCTCCGAGAATTAAATGGCCCTAGTATGAATTGCTATATGGACACAAAGTGCCAGCTCTCAACACTTCCGAGCATCAGAGAAAATTTTATGGGGAATAGCTGGGGGGGGGGGCGGATGAAGGTGAATCCAACAATAACAATTGAACACAGGATCCTCCCTATTCAGTATCGTTTTACTAGTGGGTGTGCCTGCAGAACCGGCATATAATTGAAGTAGTGCACGTGTCCTGAACCATGCAGATGTAAATGTGTAAATATAAGGGTATTGTCACCCAGTGGGAATAAGGTGTGGTTTCAGACCCCTCCCAATCTGCCTCTGAACCTGAAATCGTCCTAAGCACTCTCGATCATGTCAATAGCGACGGATAAAGTGTTATTTTAATGTTAATTTCATGTTCCTGTCCCTCAATGGGCGTTAAATGCAATTTCCGATCCTTTTTCTGTGTGTATTCACTCTCTGAGATCCCTATAGTTATCCTGAAAATGTTTGACAGGCTTTTGACCAAAAAAAACCCCCAATGTTGCGGGCCTCTATTTTCACACTTGGTATTCCCACAGCTATCTTGACAAAGTCCCATGAACATTCGACCAAAGCTGTGTCCATTCAATGATAATATATAGACAAGGGCTGCAACATGTTACTTGTATGTTGCGCGGGTGATTGGGTGGGTTCAGGTTCCTGTTGCTTCAAAGCATTTGCTGAGAAGCAACAAGAACTTGATAATCTGATGTCTAGCACTGTAATATCACTTGTCTTTATTGCACCATGTAAACGTCCTGCCTGTGTCTTGTATGCTGTCCTCAGTGTTTTATAGGGTGGATGGAGGGTGTCTGGTTCCATGCTGCTTCAAAGATTTATTCTTTGAAGTAACAGGAACGCAACTTGGCTGGGTGGTGCTTAGTTGGTTCGTCGCAATATAGCTGAGATATTGTTGAAAGCCACGCTAAATTCTATTCACCCACTCATCCTTACTTGTAAGTTGCATGTTCTCGGTCCCCATTGGGCGTTAAATGTTCTTTTGATTCCTTCTTGGTTTTAGACTCCTTTAATTTTCTGGCCATACAGCTCTGTTATCTACATGTATCCCGACGTAATTTGATGGCATTCCAATAAAAAATCACGGCCTCCAACTGGCGTAAGATGCCCTTTTTGGGATTGTTCTTTTCAGTTTCACCCTCACTGACTCAAACACTCTTCAGATGAAGGTTCGTACCATTTCGTCCAATAATTTTGGCTTTTTTCGGCGGTCACAAATATACAAACAGAGACGTATAGAACTAAACACAAGTCCCCGGCCCGTGGAACACTCGTTAATTCAGCTATTCTTCTCTCGAACTTAAAAGTAGAAAGATTGAAATTGGAGCGATATGCAAGAAGTATGAAAAATTGACGTCTGGCGACTAAAAAGTAACCATATGACTTAACAGGAAAGCTTCCCTTGGCACCTCACCTGCAGACCCGAGAATACGGTGGATTCTCGGTCGTAGCCTTAGTATCTCAGCCGTGTTTTTATTGCAGCTGTTAATATGGATACTATGAAGTATCCTCAAGGCCCCTAGCAACGCCTTCAGCGGAATTAGATACGCTAGCTGTGATGACAGATCAACTCAAACAAATAACTCATCTGATGTTAATTGATGAGCATCGAGGACGTCTGATGAAGTAAACGCCTTAACATGGGGTGAATCTGGTAAATGCTAGAATACCCTAAAAAACTTTTTTCCATTTTACAAGATGAAAAGCTGAATTGTCAATTTTTACAAAGATAAGGGGCGATTGTTTCCTTTTACACAGGCGATTATGTAAACCTAATTGGTACAGGTGGTTTCAGCCACCCGGCTCTCCCTTCTCAAAACACTTTTCCCTGATACTCCAAAATGAAGAAACGTCGAGGGCTGTAACTTAGAGCAGTTATAGCTTATGATACTGATGTTATTTTTGAGCCTGTTGCATAAAACTCGGAGCACAGCTCCATGAGTAAACTCATAATGGATAACATTTGGGTGTATCAGAAAGTTCTGTTTTCATCGTATTCCTTCAAAATTAATGTGTTGTTCTTCGTAAATGTGCTCAAAAGTATTTTATCTCAAATAAGATGATTATTTACTAATTTACCAGGCAGTTTCTGCGAAGAAAATTCCACAAATAAAAAATGGGGAAAATCGGTCCGAAAAATCGTCCGCAAAATGACTTATTTCGGGAATATGATGTCACTGTGATGTCATCATGGCCGCCATCTTGAATTTTGTGACATTTTCCGGTAGCGCATGAACCAGTGATACTGTGTGGCAAGTTTCAGCTTCCCAGCCTGAAGGAAAATGAAAATAACGCAGCTGTTTCTAGGCTAACTATTCTTTAAATAACAATATTGCCCATCAGATGCCCTTTTGGGGGCCAGAGGGCATCACACAGCCCAGAGCAAAGGGTACCCCTTCTGATATTGTTCTATATGCCTCAAGTGATGAGTGTGCCAAATTTGGTGCTTTGGTCCAGCGTGTCACGATCTCCCCAAAATATGGCCCTAAGCCACCTCACTAAAAGACATTGTGCAGCCGATTAACAACATATTAAAAGAGACCATATTTAAGAGGTTTGTGATGCCTTGGAAACTCTGGATCTTGTGAAGTTTATTTAACCAGTTAACCGACCTTCATATTTAGAGATTATTGTACACCCATTTCCATATCGGCCCTGGTATCAGCCCGAGACCCCCATATCAGCCAGAGGGCCGAAGGCCCGAGGGCTGATATGGGGGTCTCGGGCTGATGCCAGGGACGATATGGAAATGGGTATATCATAATCTATTTATCACATATTTATAGATGAATGGTAGCATAATTTGTAATTGACAAAACAAGTATATATAGAGTTTAGTTTTCATCGAAAATTGGACCGTCGGTAAAATGCAGTCAACGTGGTAAAAAATTCTTAGTCCCATTTGACGATACACCAGAGCGAAAAGGTTCAAATTCAGGATTTATTATCGAATGAGTATACATACTTCAAAATATTTAATACGTAGCCAGATCCAGCTGAAAAGTACAAAAGTGCGCTCGGTCAGACTGTGGAGAGAATGCGACGAGCTCCTCGAGAGGAAACCACTCCTGTGCGCGATATCAGCCCAAGGGCAAATAACCGATATCAGGCCCGCGCGTGAGGGCAGAAACCCATATCATGATATAGAACGGTGTCATTCCACAGTATCAATGGGGCTAAATGTCCAGTATCACAGGCAAATATGTGATAATAATTCTTACTTACTCTTTGCCATTGTTGTGTTGACTGGCGAAACCGACGAGGACAGTGCCTGCTGGCACCTGGTAATCCATGCTGCCATCGTAATTGTTGAGAAACGATGAGAAAGAACATGGGGCCAGAGGTAAGCTGTATTCACAACATCGGTAGCTGAATCTTCGATCCTCCCTACTGTTGTCGTGAGTACTTTTCACGCCAGTCAGTATCATTTGGCCTGGACATCGGAAAGCCAACAGCTCGTCGTATTCGTTGACGTTATTGTGCCACACGCAATCACCGCTACCGTTAGAGAGGGTTCCTCCGGAGGGGACGTTTGCACAAGTATGCGTCCAGCGTCTATCTTCTTTGCCATTGTCGTGAATGCTGACAATGCGACTAATGAACTGTCCGTCAGGGCAGGTTTTGTCGACATTTCCATCCCAATCGTTATCATACGCCAAGGATTTACCGCACGTAATCGCCAGGATTATAACAGCAGGGGTTAGGAAGTACATACTGGTAGTGGACTAAACTGGAAGATAAAATACGGACATCTATAAACCAGACTTTGTAACCCCCACACATTCCAGGATTATAACACGGGTTAACAAGTTCGTGGATTAAGAAAATGGTGATGAAGAAGTTCCCTTGGTACTGAGGTACTTGTATTTGGTCTCACAAATACTTTATGGCCATCAAACAATATGGATTCGGCAAAGCATTTGTTGATCCAAACTGCTAAACTATTTATCGATCGATTCACCTAATATTATATTATATTTATATTAATTAATTAATTATTTCTTTATTCATTTACTTTATTCAGTGCTATATCTCATGTGTGATTGAGAGCACGAGGGTGTCTGTCTGTGAGATGAGTATATATCAAAATATTAATCAGACAAATAACAACAACAAAATCCCCATAAAACTCGAAAAAAACACACTACAAATTCTTCTATTTCTTTGTGATACAGGCAACAGAAGACTGCAGACGGACCAGACCTGAAACAACAACAACATACGGATGACGATAAAAAAACTAGAACTCGTGGACTTCGAAATCGCCATCCCTTTCTTGTCTTTGTTATGAAAGGTACCATAATAGGTTCTTGGTTGACTAAAGTTGTCTAAAACAGTACAAAGATCCGGCTATTGGCAAAAATGAACCTCGGGAGTCCTGTAGTTATATTTGATCGTTTGGACTTACCAAAATACAATACAATAATTTGAGTCAAAACAATTTGTGTATTCAGAACATGGAATGCAATAATGATGTACAAAGAAGGCAATGAGGACACGATAGATTTATTTACCAAAATAAGGTGAACATTGACAGTCATTGTGCATAGGTTTTATGGTGGCAGACTTTTAGTCAACACTTCAAAAACTTTGATTTCACCGTTAACACAGCAAGACGTGTTGGATGAACATATATTATTTGTGCCAGAAGAATATTATTAACTTGAATTAAATTGAATAAGCCCGAAAAGTATTTGCTTTCAATAAAGCGAGGACTTCCGCGATTTTACTGTACTTGTTTAAAAGTAGAATATTGGCTAAGAACCAGCCAATTTTTTTGGATAATTTTTTTTATATTCTGTATTTCTGTTACACTCAACACTCCCAGGATCCCTGGGGAGAGGGGTTCATTAACTATCAAATGTTAACCACCATATAAGAGGGCACCATGCATACTATGAGTGCATGGCAATAGCATACCAGTATTTTAATTGACACATTTCTAAGGTATTTCAATGATGGACATTATGAAAAATACATACCGGTATCTGTTAACTCAGAATCAGTTACATATTAAATACAGGCTTAGCTGTAACTCTGATAAATCAGGACCACAAAAATATGTTGTAACAATGTACATGTACGTAAAATGACTGAAATTATATCGCAGATGCTATATATTTTACGAATATTTTCAGTTATGAGTTTATACTTGGAGATTTTGAATTTTCTGTAAAACATCAATATTTTGCTTCAAGTAGACTTCAACCCTTTGCTACTTGCCGATGGTCTCATTTGTCAGCCTTGTATGTTTGGATTAATGCATGCGGGATTTTGTTTTTGTTTGAAGCAATATATTTGCATGTTGCTTGATTGAAACCCTGCTAAATATATATATTTTCAGAAAGCGCAAACTTTATTTAATCTGTCCTTCAAAATATCTGCTCGCGTGTGTCTAAAATAAACTACATTTACCATCCGTCTATGTCCCAAGAGAATGATAGTTTTCATAAAAAATCTCATCACGATTTGCCCATTTTAACCGGACGATCGCGCTAAAATATCTGTGCATCATTCCTATGGGTTTTAATCTGACATATCAATCCGAGAAGCCCTTTATTTCCATGGTAAACACAACAGTCGACTCGCCAAACATTTTACGTAGCCATTTTTCTTCAGCCAAATTCACCGGGTAACAGACAACAGACAGATTGACCAAGTCGGCCAATCACTGCCATTGTCTCTCGGCGTTTTAAACGATGACATCATTTTCAGCTAATCAGCTTCGCGACATGAAGCCAATGTTGAAAGCCTTGCTCCCACAGCAACTCGTGCGCAGTCCGAAGCTAATTTCGTCAAAGTTGCGCAACACAAACTTCAACCACGGAATTCGCCTTACTTCCGGTTCGTTTATTTCGGTAAAATCTACTCATTGTCTTCAATTTTTGCCGTCAAAAACTAGGAGTATCAGCTACAGTATATAGCCTACTAACGCTACCAAGGAGCGCACTGGGCACATCTTCGTTCTCTCAAATAATGATGTAACCTCTTTGGCATCCCAATAGCCTGGTCTGATTCCAATATCGCCATACTTATGGCGATAATAAAATAGCGCCCTGGGTGACAACGCCCCAAGAAAGGAATGTCCGGAAACAGAATACTTAACCCTAAACGAGACCGGGCGCGTCACTCCTGAGATGTCACCAAACTGACGGTTGTTCAGTACAGAATATGATCCTTTGACTTTCACGCAACGTAGGACGTAGGCTGCCATCCTGTGCCCCGATACACACTCCAAGTACTGTTATAGGCACAGACTTGCTCTCCTTCTTGCATATATTGGTCTTTTAGTCTTAATTTGACCGCATTTTCTAACCATGTAGTATCTAAATTATGATGGTCGTGCCATATATTTGACATACCACAACTGTCTAAGATATTTCGTACATTAATGATCCATGGGGAGAAATATATACCCTTCTCGTGCCAATTATAAATCGATTTGTACATTTTATGGCTTAGTTTTGTTTTCTTACTGTTCACAAGTTTCCACCAAAATTTTAGAATTCTACACTTAATTGCAATGTTCAAGGGATATTTTCCAATCTCTCCATAGACCATACTTGACGTAGTGGATTGTTTTAAGCTTAATACGTACTTACACATGAGCAGTGTGACTAACGTCACAGGACCTACGAAGTAGAGTAGGCATTAGGACTCGATCGTATTTTCATTGAGATATGATGTGACCCTCTCCTACGGTACGTTTCATCATAATATGGTACATGTATAACCTTCCATAACAGCCACAGGTTCTCTTTATAACATGCCTTTTGTGAGATTGAGCAAGATTATATTCTGGGTATTTATATATTTACATCGATGTGTTCGTGCCACAAAAAATGAAAGTATATTGGTGAATGTTCTGGTCATTTAGTGATCCGGCCCTGGTACATCAAGCAGTTGAATAGACTCGGAGTTAAACGTCTATAAATAGTTCGCTCGGCTGTATTGAGGTCGCTGTCCTCAGATCTGCGGTTGAATCCAACAGCGAGAGAGCACCAGTCATGCCAGGGCTGTTCCCAAATTCCATGGTGTCATGTTTCCCTCGCTTAAATGATCGGACTTTTCTCCGTATGATCTATAACAATATACTGAAGTGTTAATTATAAATCTAATTTTAATCAGAATTATTTCAGATCAGAACTAGCTGGTAACAATGCCCTAATGCTCGTTCATGCCAAAAATCAAGGTTATAATGTCAACGGTTCTCCTTATTTTGCCGACGAAAGGATTCGGATGGACTGACTGACTCACTCATTACCGGACAATTTGCGATCTGTAGCCTACTTCGTAGGAAAAAAGTTAACTGAACTTTCTCATTCAAGTCAAGCTTGCTATTCCTCCAAATTTCACAGTCATAGAGTAGAATTGGGGCAACTAGTACATCAAATAACCCCACTGAATATCAACAGGTAGCTTTAGAGTCCTGCCTTTACCAATTAGACGGAACATTGATCTCCGTCCTTGTTCAGCTAAAGTTTTCATACAAAGTGAGGAATTGCCATTAAATGAAAAACTTACTCCTAGATATTTGAAATTATCCACTAAGTTCAGGATTTCTCCTTTATATTTAAATTCGGCATTATGACCCTTAACTCTTCTGTTTTGGGTTCTAGCCCAACTGGTCCATGCGTGGAAGTTTGTCAGTTACTTGTCGACGGGCGGTGGTTCTCTCCGGGTACTCCGGCTTCATCCACCAAGCAAACTGTCTCTCATCATATGAGTGAAACAACCTTGAGTGTGACATTAAGCCAACCCCATTCACCCCCCTCCCCCCCACCGTCCACCCTTTGTTTTTTGAACATTATCTTCTAATTTCAAACGTTCACAGTAAGAAGCAAAATCATTCAGTGGCTTTTGTAAACCCTCCTTGGTTTCGCATAAAAAGGGTGTCGTCAGCGTGCCTAAGCAGTATGACTTAGTATTATCAGCATCACTATTTTCGACATCTACTGCTTGGTTACCTTCTGCAGTTGAGAATACCTCCAGGTCATTAACAAACATGGTAAACAGCAAAGCTGACAAAATATCGCCCATTGGCTCTGATACATGATTTAACGTCTCTATACATATTTCTTACCAAATTCAGTATTTTGCCATCTATGCCTCGGTCTAATAACTTTTTCCATAACCATATTCTCCACACAGAGTACACTCAATAAGCTTATTCGCTGTATTGTCTAACCCTGCCTTCCCATACTTTTCCCATCTTTCAGATTACCTGCCACAAATTCTATGTCTTCAGTTATCGGCATACTCAAATATTCGTTAACCCCCCTCGGCCCACTCGCCGGTATCTCTAAAGCATTTAACATTCTCGGAACAGATAAAAATTTCATTTAACGGAATTAGCCAAAGCGCTTATTTTGTAGGCCCTGTGTCTTATGTCCCAGGCCGTTGGCATGACATAAGCGGAAAAGTATGCTATCGTAGATTGCGGCTCTGCAGTGCGCCTCATAATGTTTCTGAAGGACCTGGCGCGGTTTAATGAGATTTTGGCCCCTACGAGTTGCGGTTTGGAGTGCCAAAATGAAATATCACGTACGAAAGAAATTTTTCAGTTAGTATGAAGTATATTATTTTGTCTCATGCTTTGAGTACTTTGTAGGTCCTGTTTTTTTTTTTTTTTTTTTTTTTTTTTTAATAACAGCATCTTGAAGTACCGGTAGTGGAATTGTGCAAAATCGTCTATTTTGAGGTGAAAACAGCACACTTTTCTCTCGGTTAACATATGAAGCCAGTCGAGAACCAAGATAAACTTAACCGAGAAATATTGGTCGTGTTAATAGTTTATTGTTGCCTACTATACATGGATTTGATCCTGGACTGGCTTCATATGTCTACGGAGAGAAAAGTGTGCCGTTTCCACCTCAAAATAGACGATTTTGCACAAATCCATTACGTCAAGAGGCTGGTATTTAAAAAAACACCTAGGACCTACAAAGTACTCAGAGCATGAGACAAGATAATATACTTCATACTAACTAAAAAATTTCTTTCGTACGTGATATTTCATTTTGGCACTCCAAACCGCAACTCCTGGGGGCCAAAATCTCATTAAACCGCGCCAGGTCCTTCAAAAACATTATTAGGTGCGCTGTATAACCGTAATCTACAATGGCCTACTTTGCGCTTATGTCATGCCAACGGCCTGGGCCATAAATATTGGCTAAAATCTGATCCAACATTATTTATGAGCACATGTCTTAGCCAATAACGTGGGCATGGTTACTGATTTGTTCTTAAACTATAGATAAAAGCTTCATAATTCTTGCAAATAATGCTTCGTTACGTTCTCGTCGCAACGGATAAAATATCGACATGATCTACCCATAGGATTTCCTTATGATTTCCAGATTTCAATATGATTGATTAAGAAGTGATTGTCCTACTAACAAGCAGCCAGAGGGTGCTAAGTCCCCCGCCGAAATGGCAGCAATATTTTAGCATTGTTGGTTTCGGGAGGCAACTGCTACTTCATAGGCGTTGAATGCGGAAGGGTCTTTCTGCCTTCCCAAGTAATTAATTAATTCAGAACGGTTGACTGAACGCTTTTTTTTTCTTCTGTAATATTGTTTCCATGCAGTGATTCATGGAAATTATGTAACCGAGAAGCGACCCCAAGTGACATCTCAATGCATATTATCTGCAAACCAAATTTGATGAGAAGCTGAATGCATCCTCAACCTATTGTCTGGAAACCAAATTTTAAATTTGCCACCAGGTGTCACCACCTGTATGTGCAAGTGGGCGAAATGCAATCCCAAGGATCATCTCATAACATGGTGTATCAGCATACAAACTTTGGGAAGAATCTGAAAAGGGGTTATTGCCCGGAAACCAAATTTAGATTTGTACGCACAAGTGTGCGAAACACGTGGCATCTTATGGCATATGAATACCAAATTTGAGAAGAATCCGATGAGCAGTTGTCAAATTATTGCCAGAAACAAATTTCAGATTTTTCCACCAGGTGTCACCACCAGTATGCAAAAGCAGGTGAAATACAATCCCAAGGGACATATCATGGCATGGTATCTGCATACCAAATTGGAGAAAAATCTGATGAGCGAAATCAAATTTAGATTTGACACGAGGTGATGCCACCTGTAAGCACAAGTGGGTGAAACGCAATCCCAAGCGACATCATATGTCATGATATATTCATACCAGATTTAAGAAGAATCTGACGAGCGGTTCTCAAGTTATTACCCGGAAACAAATCTGGTATTTCGCCACCAGGTGGCACCACCTGTAAGTAGAAGTGAGCGAAAGGCAATCCCACGAAACATCTCCTGGCATGATACATGCATGCTAAATTTGAGGAGATTCCGATGGGCAATTCTCAAGTTAATGGCTGAAAACAAATTTTGATTTTAACACCTGGTGGCGCCACCTATAGGCGCAAGTGGGCGAAATGCAATCTCAAGCGACATCTTAGGTCATGGTATTACCCGGAGACAAATTCGGGATTTTGCCACCTGTAAGTGCAAGTGATTGAAAGGCAATCCCATGCAACATCTCCTGGCAAGGTACATGCATGCTAAATTTGAGAAGAATCCGATGAGCATGCAGTTCTCAAGTTTTTGGCCAAAAACAAATTTCAGATTTTGTCATCCGGTGGCGTCACTTTCTGAGCGGTAGCCAGACCATTCCATCCACTTCTGCAGACTAGTATACCCTTGTGTGGAATGAGTCATGAATGAAATTTTCCTCAAATCCTCACAATTGCAACTGTTTATCCTCCCCCTGAATGATTCTTTACTACTCTCAATATTGAATACTTGGAAAACGGCTGCAATTATAAGGATTTGATGAAAATTTCATTCATTACTCATTTCACACATGGGTATACTAGTCTGGAGAAGTGGATGGAATGGTATGGCTACCTTTCTGAGCAGAAGTGGATAACGCAATCCCAAACAACATCCCATGGCAAGGTACAATGTATATGCATGCCTAATTTGGGAGTTCTCAAGTTATTGACCAGAAAACACATTTTGAGCAACATTTCAAAGCGTTTCAAAGTTATTGCTTGCAGCACAAAAGAACGGAAAGAACCCTAGTGGCGCCACCTACAGGCAGATCTTTCTGAAACGCAATACCAATCAACATCTTGTCACAAGGAATGCATATGCCAAATATTGAAGAAACTAGATACAGTCGATCAAATACAATTGGAGGCATGCCTTTTGCATCTATATATAGTAAAGGAAACATTGAATTATTTATGAAGAAAGTAAAAACGTAAACCTTAGGAAAAACATTATTAACAGGACCCCATAAGATGCCTTGATCACGCTCCGCGCCCTGGGGATGGGGACATGCTCTTCGTGAGGGTAGTGGAAGGTGTGCTGACATGAAAGCCATAGAAAGCTCCCTGTACATGAAACAACCACACTGACAACTGCATGCCATCATCTGTCAGTCCGAAAAAACCACAAGGTGGAATTCAATTCAATTCAGGAAATTGATCATATGCACAGTGTGCACCCAAACTTTAGGAACTCAGTTGTAATATAGTAAGTTACACGTGTGGACACAAATGTTTCCTGCACAAGCTTTAGTGTGAGATACAATTATTTGATAGCAAAATTGAAGGAAATGTTGTCCTTCATTTAAGATGACACGAAATTTACAAAAAAAAAACCAAAAAAAAAACGGGTTCGGTATATCATGTTATACATCTGAAATAAAATATGGTCCGTGCAAAAGCTTTAGGGTAAATCATATGATTTGGATTACAATTATTTGATAGCAAAATTGAAGGAAATGTTATCCTTCATTTAAGATGACACGAAATTAAAAAAACAGGGGTTCGGTATTTCATATTATACTTCTGAAATAAAATATGGTTCATGCAAAAGCTTTAGGGTAAATCATATGATGTGGAATAAAATGATTTCATAGCAAAATTGAACAAAATGTTGTCCTTCATTTAAGGCGACACCAAATTCAAAACTAACGCGGGTTCTTTACTGCGGGGATTCCCCCACCGGTTATTTCATATTATACTTCTGAAATGAAATATGGTTCCTGCAAAGCTTTAGTGTAAATCATATGATGTGGAATAGAAGGACTGGACAGCAAATTTAAGAAAATTGTGTTCTTCATTTAAAGCGACATGAAATTCAAAACTAACGGCGAGAAGCGGAAGAAAGAAGAAAAATGACAAACGCATTTAGGGATGCCTAATTATTAGACAAAGCATTTGGAAGTTATCGCTTGTGAAGAATTTGAATGGAAACCACGGACATGCACAGAAGATCGGAACAAGACCCAGTGGCGTCACCTTCAGGTGGGTCTCGCTGAAACGCAATACCAACCCATGTCTGCTCACAAGGACTGTATATGCTAAATTTCGAAGGAATCCGACAAAGCTTTTGGAAGTTATCGCCTGTGAAGAATTTGAACAGATATCCTGACAGACACAAAGAGAGCAAGACCCATTTTAACTGGAATGGACACGAAGAAGCGAAACTCAGTGGCGCCACCTTCAGGCAAATGTTACTGAAATCCAGTACGCAACCGCGTTTTCTCACAAGGAATGCGTATGCCGAATGTCGGAAGAATCCAAGAAAGCGTTTGGAAGTTATCGCTTGTAACTGACATCCACGGACACAAAGAAGCAAGATCCATTTTGACCCAGTGGCGCCACCTTCAGGCAGATGTTGCTGAAATGTGAGAACGACTAGCGTCTTGTCGCAAGGAATGCGCATGCCGAATTTCGGAAGAATCCAACAAAGCGTTAGGAAGTAATCATTCGAACAGACATGCACGAACATCCACGGACATGCACGGACACATAGAAGCAAGAAACATTTTAAAGTCCCCCGGCCGCGTTGCGGCGGAGAACAAAAAAATGTGGATATAAACGTTGCCAAATCATTATGGTTCTCAATTATCCAAATAATTCCAATTAAACTATCAACTCACCTCGGTCTCTGTGAACAGGTCTGTAGGCCTTCTGAGTCAGTTCAGGATGGTGTACATTCTGAATCATAAGTCTGTATTTATATACGTTTTTTTAATAATGGCAGCGCTGTTATCAGCCGATCTTTGTGTTGATTTGGTTTCCAAACAGACCCAGATAAGTCCGTGAATGGGACAAAATCTGAATTATTGTCTTAAACAATAACCGGGACATATGTTTCTAGCTGAGCTCCAACACGCGAGAAACTCTGACAATGAACCGACAAAGATATTTATCCTGGCATCTAGAAAACCGAATCTGAATTCTGGATAAAAATATCATCAATTTTCCACAAGTGTTCTATTGCGGATCAGTGATTTTTGGCGTCATCTGTGTCTATATCTGAAAACGATCTCTCGTGATCCTGGGATACCGTCTCTCTATCGTGAATACGTGTCGTATTTGAATGTCATGATCAGCAAGACAAAGGAACTATATACCAGAGAGGTCGCACACACTTTACCTTTAATAACCTTTCGCAGCTTTAAAGAGATTTTTGATAGGATACAACTGAGAGCGAAGTCTCAGCTCACAGCTGTTCGATTGGATTAAGTTTGCTATGTTTCAAAAGTTTTGCTCTGGTATCTCAAAAATTATTAAATTGGCGAAAAACTAACTAACTAACTAACTTAAGTAGGGGAAAGGAGGGGAGAGGGAGTGGTCGGGACGGGGTGGGTGTATTTGGAGCTCGCAACTTAAAAAAAGAATCTCATGTGTGGTCTTGACAACATACTGCTGACCGAAGAAACCAGTTGAACAGCAGGTAGTTAACATCTCAGGTTAACATACGCGATTTAGGAATCTCAGAAGACTTTCCGGTTAAGGAAGAAGTCAAATGTCGCAAAGAATTTGGAAGTGGGCAAGTGAGACAACCGTCATGTCCACATTTGGAAATCACAGTATCAGTACAATATGAACTTGGTGCTGCTCATTATTCTGTTGTTTTCACTCCGGCCCAAGCACAACAGGGAAAGGACGGCACTATAAAACTGAAACTAAAAAATATAAGCACCAGATATGAGATAATCTGTTCGATGATATACTTTATTTTCTGGAAATATGAGGAGACAATATCACAATTTGAAGGAATTTTGCCATTCTACTCAATGAAAACTGAACACCTATGCTAACTCATACTGTGATTTGACTGTCGCTGAAAGGCTTAGTTGACGCATGCGTGAAAAAGCTGACCATGGTTTCCGTGTATGAGTAGGCCCTATTGACCAGTCATATTGCTTCTCTCCTATTTAGAGATGTATGTTTGAAATGTCAAGCTCGGGCCACAACTGTGTGGAGATGACAGCTTGACCAGGTGATAGATATTATGAACAGAGAAATGTCTCGATATATCGTAATTCTATTTTTGTTATTCGAATATCATCATAGGTTATAGAGAATAAACCATTGATCTGATGAAACTAGTTAAAATATAGAAATTGGGGGTGGCCGTGTTAGTCTGTGTAGTATAAATGAATATCAAAGGGTGGCACCTTTAAGACTAAATGTAATGGTCAAGAGCTTTCGCAGATGGTGGATATCTGCTTCGTCGGGTGAAGTGAAGTAAAATAGATGGTACAGGTATTTATACAGAACAGTACAATGGGTGAACATATTCAGGTCTAAACATGTTATGGGTGATTACAGTTTACAATAGGCTTAGTTAAAGTATATATTTGAATAATACTTATTCTTTCAAGTAATGTATGTGTGTATGTATGTCTTACGATATGTGGTTTCATATCTGTATGGAGAAAGTACAATATTATCGCTGATGAAGATAAAATGAACTGATATACATAAGTAAGTAAGATGGGGAAATACCGCGTTGGGTATGTTTACAATTCAAATATGCTCTTCTCCGTGTAGCAGACGCATCTACGGCTGCTC
The DNA here is from genome assembly GCA_036873755.1 of Hanleya hanleyi. Taxonomy (NCBI): domain Eukaryota; kingdom Metazoa; phylum Mollusca; class Polyplacophora; order Lepidopleurida; family Hanleyidae; genus Hanleya; species Hanleya hanleyi. The sequence goes on from JAVTVY010018195.1 coordinate 33,733, forward strand.
TTGTGCAATCAGAATTGTCAATTTGATGATGCATCAATTATATTCGCTCATGCTCGATTGGCTGTATTCTCGGCTGCTCTTGTCTAATCAGAAGCCGCCATTTGGTGTTGCGACAACCTTCGGTCATGTTCATTTTTGTCCTGTTATCCTCGTCAGGCGGACCAGGATCTGTAACAACAACATTTCCTGGAACAGCAGTTTGCGCAGTTTGATCGCATTTTGCAGGGCCTCGATGGGCGGTAGTCTCATATCCTCTTTCCATGTGACGCTTGGTCTTCATGATGGGCCTATGCGTGTGGTCGTCTTTCTTTCCAAGAGGCAGCAGAATATACTGTTCATAGATCGCCATCCAACCCTCTAACTTTAAATTTTAAAATTATCTGACTCAAAAATCAGGCAACTTGCTTAATTTATTACTGAAACATAGAACCAGTAACCAACGGGCTGATTTATCCATGAATCTGTAAATGAACGTAAGTAGTATAGAAAGGCTAAATTCATAAACATTGATCTCAATAATATGCATATGACCCCTGTGACGTCACTTCCGGTTCCGGTCACGTGACCGGAGGTGACGTTTGACGTCTGCGCACAGTACCGGATAAAAATGGTGCGCAGGGGTCTAAGGTCAATTCCGGTCAAGCGGTAGTGAGGTCAAAGAGGTCATATACACATTTTTTAGGTCAATGGTTATGAATTTGACCTTTTACTTGTAGATTACGAAACCTGGCTATTAATACGAGGGCCAACGAGCGTGTGCTATATTTATCGCACGTCATTCTCCGTGAATCGGTTTTGTCTACGTGCTCCTTGTGTGACGTCACAAACGTCATATGCAAATTTCCAAGGTCCATGCGACCGAATTAGCTCTTTTCAAAGGGTCAAGAGGCGCCAACGTGCCCTTTCGAAACCTGAGGTATTTCAATAAACTGGTTAACTACGGTATACAAAAGAACCAAATCAAATTTTTGTAGGAAAAACAGATTTATTTTCATAACAGAGAACACAACATATATACAACAGTTATTATACCTTATTATAACATCAACGACAGTAGTACAATGGAATATCTGCGGTGTAAGTTTTACTTTATCATTTTTAGGGTATCCATCACTCTAAATATCCAGATACGTCGTGGTCACACCATCTGGGAGAACTTTGCGCTTGGGATAGAAGGAGGTGAAGGCGTCCCGCTGCGGGGCGTAGAAACGCATCTGGTTCTGGACGACTGTCGACACGAAAGCCCTTGTTAGTCCCACTGGCACTGGTCTGACTTTGTAGTACATCGACGTACAGAGCTTTGATGATGTTATTGTTTTTGAGCAGACGGCGATTATGGCCTCACCATTTGTGACGCCACGAAATTCAAGTTCACTACAGTACCGGCATAAGTCACTTCCGGTCACGTGACGGCCCAGCAAGTGTTATCTGCCTCTGAATGCTACTTAATCTGCTTTTTGGAAAAATACAGCAAGAGTTATCTGCCTTTGCATACGAATTTATATGTCCCTCAATTATTTCAATGATAATTGACATGTCCAGGAAATATGCAGCAAGAGTTATCTGCCCCTGAATACGACTTTATATGTCCTTCAGTCACTCCAATGTTAATTGACATCTCCCAGAATGCACGTCATGAAACATGGTCCTCGACAATATCACCAGCTGGATGTCCAGCATAAATGGCAAGTGACAAACCCTCATTTTCTCCACATGTCGTATACCGAGAACCAGAGGGCATAGAGACATGGGGATTGCACTAAATGAGTCGCCCGTACTCAGGTTTTCCTAGGGCAATGTGGTGTGCGGATATGGGCTACGCATTATGCTTAATAAGTTTTCATTCACAAAGAATGGTTGACCCTAAAAAGGGTCCTTGGATGTTTTAGACTGTTTTCTCACTGTGTAGGGAGGCATGAAATGACGTACTGCCCGGTGGATGTCGAGTAGTACCGGTACTCAGGAGAGTGGTGGTCTGGTCTCTGCCCCGCACTCCATGTAGACGGTCCTCACTCTTTCAGGGTTATACATGCCCATCCTCCGTGCTGCCCCACCTCGGCTTTCTATCAACATAATCTATGGGCATTGCATCGGTGGTCGAACACTCGCCTTGGACATTCTCGTCGTCTTCCTGGTCTTCACCCGCACCTCGAACCCCATGGTTTTTTCGCTCCACCTGTTGCTCTTGAAACTTGCAATGGTCCTTTCCTATCAAAAGTTTGTGCTGGAATGGCCGCACTTAAACTAGGTCAAAAACATGTGCTTGATCTGTGGGATGATTTCATTGGCTCTCTATTTCACTGCAGTGCTCCAGCATTGGTTTGTTTTCTGGGGCATTGATTGTTTACATTTTACCCCATCCTAGGCCACCGGTTGGCTACTTTCCCAACCGATTGATCATTGGTCTATGCCAGCATGGTTAAAATTAGAATCTCACATTTATGTTCAAGCATGGGGCCTTTATAACCACTTGTTTATGCTCGTAACCTATTGTACAGAAAACACACAAGACAGCCACTTGGGTGAGATGTCAATTGTTTTTATTCAAGAAAAAACAATGATAAACAACAACGTGAGAACTGAAGCCCAGAACAGGGCTTGTACATTGAAATGGTTAGAACTTTAGCCCAGAACGGGGCTTTTACGTAGAAATGATCCGCGCCCCAGTCGTACACCAGCACATCTCGATCTTCGGCCTGGGGGGTACTCGTCAAACATCTGTACGATAGTGGGTACGTAGCGTTCGTCCACGACAACGATGGTGAAAGTGAAACACTAATGGCCGCAAACGCTACTGCTCAAGCCTTGCAACGCTTGACTCTTCCAACGCGACGTTTCTATGCCTTCGTCCATGGAGGCCATCAGGTCGGAATGGAGGGCGAGGCAAAGTATTCTTCTTGCTGTTATGTCAAGTACACGGCCACCCAATGTTGACCGGGACGATCCATTGGGTCCGTGTTGAGGATGTATTCGGCAGGACACACACCGTTCAACGGGAACACATCTCGGGCGAACATCCCTTGAAAGATAGTGCGTGTGCCTGAATCATTCTCCACCACGATGGTAATCTGGCCTGTATCCATGTTAGGTGACAAAGTCACACAGGACGTAGCGCCTTGTCCACTTGAATGATGTTGTCGGACTCGCGTAGCAAATCACTTTGACGATGCCCCAGAAGGCTCGTGCAAAGTGGATTTCCAACCGTGAATTACCTTGCCTGGAGATGTTCAGCTGATGGTCGTTCTCTAAGGTACATTCTACCAACGTCCTAGTTTGGAACCTCCAAACCGTCGGTAAACTACCTCTGACTGCACCCACCGTATTCTCGGGTTTGAATGTTGGGTGTCGACGATTACTTTCCTGTAAAGCCATATGGTTGCTTTTTAGTTTCTCACGTCTTGCATATCGCTCCAATTTATTACCTGTATATGGTATGATTCTGTTGGTGGACTGCTAGTCCACGAGGCCCGCCCTCCACACTCGACAAATATATGTAGGTTTATTGTTTCGGTGGGAAATTTAAGCCGTACGACGTCGGATTTTACAGGCTAGTTTTTCTTGGTATCTTGCCTTTACCGGGTTGCCCGATGTTAACGCGTTTACTCCATCAGACATCCATGATATAATCTTCCAATAACATCAGATGAGTTGTTTGAGCTGACCTGTAATTACAGTTTCGGAGCTAGCGTATCCAATTCTGCTTAAGCCGGTGCTAGGGGCCGTGTGGATACTTCATAGTCTCCACATGAACATCTGCAATAAAAGCGCGGCTGAGATACTAAGACCACGTCAGTGAATCCACCGTATTCTCGGGTCTGAATGTTGGGTGTCGACGATTACTTTCCTGTAGAGTCATAGGGTTGCTTTTTAGTCGCCAGACGTCGTCAATTTTTCCCACCTCTTGCATATCGCTCCAATTTCACTGGGCTGACTGAGCATAGGCGGGTAATCTGTGGCATCGTCGTTCTCCGACGGTGGAATACAGATAATTAAGTTCATCCACCTTTGTTGGTCACGGCATATCGCTCCAATTTCACTGGGCTGACTGAGCATAGGCGGGTAATCTGTGGCATCGTCGTTCTCCGACGGTGGAATACAGATAATTAAGTTCATCCATGACATCTTTGTTGGTCACGGAGGTGAGACCCGGACGGTCCTTCTCCTCTTCTTCCTTGACGCGATTGGTAATTTGCTCATTGGGCTCGACCAGTGCGTTCTTAATAGCACAAGGCAAGATCCATTGGACGGCTGACCGCTCGTCCGGTGTAAACAGTCGGTCCACAATAGGCACCACTTTCGCAAAGCCCATCCATAGATCAGGATCTAGGGTGAAGCTTTGGGTGGGGTCCTGGTAACGCCCCAGACGTGCGAAGCATGTCCCAGCGTGAACGTAGATGGCATTCTCCACGTCGATGAGGTCACCAACGAGCTCACCGTTCAGTCCGGCTGCACATGACCAGCCGTATTTGTTCACCCCACACTACCCTTGCGACGGAAGTCTGGGTCCAAGCGACTCATTTGGTGCAATCCCCATGTTCCTGGTCCTCGGTATAAGACAGGTCTCGAAAAGGTTTCCCAACTTGCCCATTTATACTGGACATGTAGCTAGCGATATTGTTGGGGACCATGGAGTAACTGAAGGACATATAAAGTCGTATTCAGGGGCAAATAACTCTTGCTGGGCCTAAAGGCCAGGCTCCGAAAGGGTACGTAGACGCCGCTTGACCCTTTTGTAATTTGCCTATGACCTTTGTGACGTCATTTGCATTTTACCTCAGCGCATTCCCATTAGAAGCAAGGATAGGCCATCTCGAACGTCCACTTCAATGCCCTTTTCCATTATTCTCCACAGATGGACGGTATTTCCACTACACATCCATCCAGTCGAACGCCCCCCCCCCCCACGAGTGCTTCAACAGGACACCCCATACGGGTCAATATTGGTCCACCTGGACCACAAAACGTCCATTTCAATGTCCTTTTCCCACATTTACCTGTCTGCTCACGCCCAGAATGACGTTAGTTCCACGCCAAACCCATCAAGTCAGTTGCTCCCCCGCCAGTGCTTTACTAGGACACGTCCCGCGGCCCATCCATACTGGTTCATCTATACCCAAAACGTCAATTCCAATGCCCTTTTCCCACTGCGCATGTGCAGAATGACGTCATTTTCAAGCCGCACCCGTTCAGCCGGACCAATACTGGTCCATCTCGTCCATAAAACGTCCATTCTAATGCCTTTTTTCTACTGCGCATGAGCAGAATAACGTCAGTTCCACGCCGCACCCATCCAGTCGAATGCTCCTCCACAAGTGCTTCAATATGTCACCTCCGACTGCCCATTCGAACCAATAGTGGTCCCTCCTCGACCCCAAAAGTTCTACTTCAATGTCTTTTTCCCACAATTTCCTGTCTACACATGCGCAGATGGACGCCAGTTTCACGCCACACCTGTCCGGTCGAATACTCCTCCACGAGTGCTTCACTTTGACACCTCCCGCGGTCCAATCGGACCAATAGTGGTTCACCTTAACCCCAAAACATCCCCAACACGCCTGCCTGTGTAGTACGCACGCGCATTCAAAACTTTTCAGCGAAAGTAACCTCATGGCTAATTCGAGACCCCTGTCATCGTCTTCCACGTGCTGAGACAGAGAAAACAAGGTGCTACACTCCACACCGCAATTGTCCATGCGTGGGTTCCCCAGTGAGACTACACCATAGACGTATATGGATCTGCCCTCTGGTAGGTATATTAGGGTATTTTCCAACTTGCCTAATGTGGTCCGATTCGTGGTGCAGTGGATAACGTGCCCGCTTCTGGAGCGTGAAGTACGGGTTCGACTCTAGCCAGGGGAATTCCCCATCTCTCGATGTATGGCTGTGTATGGAGATTATAACCTGTAAGCTATACCCTGGATCCTTGGCCTCAATTACCCTCCGAACATTCCCGTAGATGACCGGACATTGTCGGAGATGACCGGACAAATTTTTTAGGCCAATCGTTAGGAACTTAGCCTTTCTATACTACTAACATAAATACATATTCTGTAGAGATTTACTGTTCTATTGCCAATCAGTGATTTTGATCATGCGGTTGAAAGATATCTCGCGATTCCGAGTTATCTTCTCTCCATCGTGAATACGTGCCGGATTTGAATGTCATGATCAGCAAAACAGTGTTAATAAGGCAGAGGGACTATGTGACAGAGAGGTCACAAACCCTTGGGTGATTGGCACTCTGATAATCTTTCGCAGCTTCAAAGAGATTTTGATAGGATACAATTGAGAGCGAAAAGTCAGCTCACAGCTGGTCGACTGGATTAAATTTGCTATGTTTCAAAAGTTTTGCTCTGGCAACTAAAATGTTATTAAAATCGAGAAAAAACGACCTTAGTAGGGGAAAGAAGGGGAGAGGGACTGGGCGAGACTGGGTGGGGGTATTCGGAACTTGCAAATTAAAAGGAGTCTCACGTGTGGTCTTGACAAAAAACTGTTAACTAGAAACCAGCCGGTAGTTTACCTCTCAGGTTAACATACGCAATATAGCAATTTCAGAGGACTTTCCGGTTAAGTAAGAAGTCAAATGTCGTAAAAGAGGTGGAAAGTGGGCAACTGAGACAATCAAGTCCGTGTTTGGAAATCACAACATCAGAACAATATGAACTTGGTGCTGGCCATTACTCTCTAAAAGAACTTGAGTGAACTGTTCCACTCAAGTGAAATGTACCGGTTCACTCAAACTTGAGTTACTTTTCACTCAACTTGAGTTACTTTGCATTCAACTTGGGTTAAAACCACTCAAGTTCACTCAACTGGAGTGGGATGAATTTCCACTCTTATGCTTGAGTGAATGTCACTCAAGTTGAGTGCATTTAACTCAAGTTGAGTGAAAAGTAACTGAAGCAGAGTGAAAATCTCACTCAAGTATTGAGTTGGATGAATTTCCACTCTTACTTGTGTGAAATTTCACTCAACTTATTTTAGAGAGTACGGAATTGCAATTTTGCAACATTTGCTTAAAATCGTTGCTTAGTCGTACAAGGTCTCGTATATCCATCATTATTGGACTGGACAGAGAAACATACATTAGAACCTCTTAATCTGATTAAGAATATGATCCTTTGACTTTCAAGTAATATAGGACGCAGCCTGCCATCCTGTACACCGTTACGCAATCCAAGCACTGTTACAGGCACAGATTTCTGGAAGAACCCGCCTATGGTTCTCCCAGTTTTTTTCTGGACGACTTTGTATGTATGAAGGGGTACAAAGACAAAGGAATCACCCACGCGACTACAATATATAATGAACATATATTTACCAATAAACTAAGCAAAAACTGACCGACGAACTTTTACCTTCAATTCTTCTCTTCTATTTATATCTCATTCCGCACTCTCCTTGTTATTTATTTATTTACTTATTTATCCATTTATTTATCTTTATATTTTAAAATATAGCGCTTGTAAACATCACAAATGAAATGAGAAATGTAACGTGGAATTAAAATAAAACATTGAGTTGATGGGCGGCGAAATCCGTATGGGAAAGCGGCCCTTAACTGCAATTTCAATCAAAATCTTTTTCCATCCGGCTACCTGGTAGTTACCTGTGTGTGCGTGAGTGTGCTGGTGGTGTGTGGTGATAGCGGTGTGTGGTGGCGGTGTTGGTGTGTGGTGGTGGGGTGGTGGTAGTAGCGGTGTGTGGTGGTGGTGGTATCTGTACATATAAGGATTAAAACGGGTCCCTCATCAGTCCATATGTATTGGTCGATAGCGCCTTATCGTAGCGCTTTAATGCCATATCTTAACGCCTTAACGCCCTAGCATACTAGTATTTTTCTGGGAAAACCCGTTCTATTTATAGATCACTCGGGGTGTTAGAGAACGGGAGAGTTTCTGATGTGCAATAAAAAGCGTTTGACGAGGTGAGGGCCTTTTCCCATCTGGCTAACTGGTAAAGTTAACTGCGCGTGCGTGTGTAGAGGAGGAGGAGGAGGAGGAGGAGGAGGAGGAGTGAAAGGAGCGTGTGAGTGATGGTGTATGGTCGGGGTGGTGTGTGTTTGTGTGTGCGTGATTGTGTGGTGGTGGTATGTGATGGTGGTGTGCATTTGCATGAGATGGTCCATCTGTGGTCCATATGGGTAGCGGTTGGTATCCGAGGAGTGGGTGAGTCAGGAGTGAGGTGTGCCAAACGCCTGTCTTAACCCAGTGACGCCCTAACGCTGGTGAATGAGTTAGTGTGGTGGTGTGTGGTGGTGAATGTTTGCGGTAGTGGCGGTGGTGATGGTGTTGCTAAGCGCCCGTCTTACTGCAGTGATGCCCTAACGTCTTCTACACCTAGTCTCATGTCTTATCGCCATGATGCAGACAACGGAGAGAAAGAAAGATCAATACGTTCACAAGTTTTCATTTAATTTAATCTCCCCTCCATCACATCATACACAAGCTGGGAGAGCCGCGTGGGGTACGGTATGTTTATAATTCAGGTATCCTTTTGTCCAATCAGAAGCCGCCATTTCAATAAAATCGATCTTCGATCATGTTCCCTCTGATCCGTTTGCGATAATCGTCTTCCGGCAGCCAAGGATACTGGAGGTTCGAGGTCTTACCTCCCCCATTGGTAGGCGGGGAAGGGAGATGAAAGGGCTCCTAGACACATGGATCAATCTCCATCGGCTTTCAAATTTGAGGCGGTGGATCGCCCTCCATGGGTTCTTCCATCCAAGATGCATCTCCATGGGAACTGAAATATCCGGTCTCAAGAGTGGCGAGCGAGATCCGTGTATGACACTTTGGTGACGTCTCAATTGACTGGGATGCTTAAAGACTATATCACACTCCGCACATGTACATGACGAGATTCTGCTGATGGACGTTTCGTCCCCCGAAAGCCCGCCCCCTGTACAGATCTTTTGTTCTTTGATATATGTTGGCATTTGTGGGAAGTTGATGCTGGGTCGACATTGGGCCTTACAGACTAGTCTTTTGTGTTAAATGCCGTCATTTTCGTCTGACGACGATACAGCTCACCAATCCCCAGTGTACGAGTTGTCACAGCGAAACAGCTCACCAATTACCAATATACAAGTTGTCAGAGCATTTCCATCATAGCTCTCTAGACTTGTATTTAATACCGCTTATGCCGGTGCTAGGGGCCGTGTAGTCATATCATCCACGCTGCCACATGAACAGGTACAATAAAAGCGTACCTGAGATACAACACATATCACGAATCGTTAGATTATTGGTATGTGCTTTAGAACAGGCTAACCGGAAGACTATACTGTGAAGTCATGTGGCTCTGTCAGTATGTCGGCACCTCTTCCCACATCTGTGTTGTAATGTATGTGTGGGCACTTCGTGGAGTACACGTGTGTGACGATGTAAACTGTCCAGGCGATGAAAGGGTTTCAAGCATGAATGGAATGTCAACTGTACAAGTCTTTAGGATACGCTTGCATTTATGGACAGTAATGCCTAGCTGAACGCTTCAACGCCCTAGTGAAATAGCTCAGCTCTGATCTTCTAGATATTCCATGGAATTGTCACTAATTTATTGAAATGCACTGATGCCCGTCGTTACGCCTTAACGCCAGTCTGACACCTTAACGCCCTATCTCCATGCCTTAACGCCTATCCCAACGCCGTTAAGGCTTATCTTAATGCCTTAACGCCCTATCGTAATGCTTTTACACATTGTCAACCATCCAATCACACGCACATCTTTTGACTATTGACCCCTGACCCTTGATGAAAGTGAAAATGGAGGGCGATCCGCCGATTCGAATTGATGAGTCGATGGAAATTGATCCCCGTGTCTAGGAGCCCTTTTAGCTCCCTTCCCTGCCTACCAATGGGGGAGGCAAGACCTCAGAGCTCCAGTATCCTTGGTTGACGGAAGACGCTTAAGACAAATGGACCAGAGCGAACATGACCGAATATTAAACTTTCCAAAATGGCAGCTTCTGATTTGACAAGAGCATACTTGAATTGTAAACATATCCCACGCGGCTCTCCCAGCTTGGGTATAAATGTGATAGAGATGAGAATAAATTAAATGAAAACTTGTGAACGTGTTGATCTTTCTTCCCTCCATTGTCTGCATCATGGCGATAAGACATTATGGGACTAGGTGTAGAAGACGCTAGGGCGTTCGGGTGTCACTGCGTTAAGATGAGCGCTTAGCAACGCCATCACCATCACCGCCGCCACTACTACAAACATTCACCACCACCACCACCACACTCAATCACTGTCCAGCGTTAAGCCCGGCGCACACTGGAGCTATCTGCTTAGCCAAATTTCATTCGTGCACGATGGCGTAAGCAGATAGCTTCCATGTGCGGGCAACTTTATGGAAGTTTTTGGTCATTCGTGTCCCAAAGGCAAATATCCAACGTGTTCGATAATTTTGGACACGAGTGGAAGAAATCTTACAGTGTGCGCTGAACGAAAGCTATGTGCTTACGCCTTTTTGTTAGAGCGCATTCGTGAACCGGCATGTAATTGCAATTTTTCATCGAAAAAACGAGTAAAAATGTGAAATTGTCGTGACAATTATCGAGGAAAATCTTGTTGTTGCTGCAACTGACGAGTGCTACTGTAGAAGTTAGCCCTTATATTTGCTGGGCAAGTAAAAATCGGCATGGACGAGCCCAACTTTCATGAAGTTAGCTGCCCGTGTTGGCAAGCACAGTTGTATTCTGATTAAAATACTACTCACTGGAAAGGTTTTACTGGGCTTGTATTCTCCGAAATAAAACACTGTGGCAAGGGGATAATAATCATTTTCAAGTGACCACGCCACCGGTTCACGCACGCGCTCTAACAAAAAGGCGTAAGCACATCGCTTTCGTTCAGCGCACACTGTAAGATTTCTTCCACTCGTGTTCAAAATTATCAAACACGAATGACCAAAAACTTCAATAAAGTTGCCAGCACACGGAAGCTATCTGCTTACGCCATCGTGCACGAATGAAATTTGGCTCAGCAGATAAGTAGTATAGTAAGCGGATTTAACCGTAGGTTGACCTACTTATTTGTTCCCCCGGGTAAAATTTAAGGGGGAACTTTGTGAGGCTCTCTACGGGTGGGGTATGTGGCAGAGCTCTTGGTGGGAACTTTTCAACATCCGGAAAGTACACATAAACTGATGACGTCATCACGATTATTCCTCCGCGGTGATGCGGTCTGGCGGTGATGCGGTCGCGGGAAAAAGCTTCCGCGGAGAAAAAGTAGTCCCCAGACTTCAAATACGCTGCATGGTCCGATCGGGTCGAGTGAGGTATCAAAGTGAAGCATTCGTGAAGGGGCATCCAGTCATGGGTGGGTGCATGTAAAATTAGGATTTTTTCCCGAAACTATAAAAAGCGGAACACGGACTTTACCCCTAAAATAGGGGAAAACACCTATCAACCCTAGCCAAAAGGGCTAATATCGGTCCCCGGGCTTATTGGGACCTGCCTATCAAGTCAATGGGGTGGGTGCATGTAAAATTAGGATTTTTTCCCGAAACCATAAAAAGCGGAATACGGACTTTACCCCTAAAATAGGGGAAAACACCTATCAACCCTAGCCAAAAGGGCTAATATCGGTCCACGCGATTATTGGGGCCTGCCTATCAAGTCAATGGGGTGGGTGCATGTAAAATTAGGATTTTTTCCCGAAACTATAAAAAGCGGAATACGGACTTTACCCCTACAATAGGGGTCTGTATTATACAATATAAGGGAAAATGCCTGTATGGGGTATGGGGATGGTCAATTTTTTTCGTGGGCTTTACTATGGCTTGTGGGGTCTCGTTTTTCGCGTCTCGCCAAGAAAATGACAATGGAAAGGGTCCCGGAGCGAATCGGTGAAATTTTTGGAAAAAGTCACCGAGGTCCGTATATAGGCCTATAGGCTGGCTGTGAGGGGTATAGGTCCAACCTGGGAAATTCACACACGTTCATTGTGATATGGGTTGTTTGGTCTTGTTTTTCACGTCTCGTCATTTAGAACACGATGGGAAGGGTCCCAGAGCGAAACGGTGAATTTTTTTGGAAAAGTACCATATAGCCCATATAGCTCCATACTGGCTATGGGGATATAGGTTCAACCTGGGAAATTCACACACGCTCATTGTGATATGGGTTGTGGGGTCTTGTTTTTCTCGTCTCGTCATTTAGAACACGATGGGAAGGGTCCCGGAGCGAAACGGTGAAATTTTTGGAAAAAGTTCACCGAGGTCTGTGTATAGGCATATAGGCTGGCTATGGGAGGGATAGGTCCATCCTGGGAAATTCACACACGTTCATTGTGATATGGGTTGTTTGGTCTTGTTTTTCACGTGTCGTCATTTAGAACACGATGGGAAGGGTCCCGGAGCGAAACGGTGAAATTTTTGGAAAAGTACCGTATAGCCCATATAGTCCTGTACTGGCTACATGGGGGTATAGGTTCAACCTGGGAAATTCACACACGTTCATTGTGATATGCGTTGTTTGGTCTTGTTTTTCACGTCTCGTCATTTAGAACACGATGGGAAGGGTCCTGGAGCGAAACGGTGAAATTTTTGGAAAAGTACCATACAGCCCATATAGTCCCATACTGGCTATATGGGGGGTATAGATCCAACCTGGGAAATTCACACACGTTCATTGTGATATAGGTTGTTTGGTCTTGTTTTTCTCGTCTCCTCATTTAGAACACGATGGCAGGGGTCCCGGAGGTAAGCGGTGAAATTTTTGGAAAAAGTCACGGAGGTCTGGGTAGGCCCATAGGCCTATACTGCATGGCTATGGGTGGACGTTTTGGGGTCTAGGTGAGTCCCTAATGGTCCTATGGTGTCGTATGAGGTCTTATTTTGAAGCCCTCGTGGAGAAACATCCGACTAGACTAATGGTTCGTCCGTGTTCAATAGTCTGCGCATGCGCAGTCTGGCCGTAGTATAGAAGGCCGGCATTTTGGGGGGTATGTGCGGGGGTGTTTGGGGTAGAAATGGACCACTATGGGTCCAAATGGGTCGTGGGAGGTGTTATCTTGTAGCTCTCGGGGTGTAGACCCCGATTTGAGGGCTGTCCGCGTCATCCGTGACGTCATCAGTACGAGTAGTAGCGAAAGTGGGCATTTTGGGGCAGTGAAGGAAGGTATTTGGTGTAGAGAGGGACCATCCTTGGTCCGAATGCGTCCTGGGAGGTGTCATTTTGTAGCTCTCGGGGTGTAGACCCCGATTTGAGGGCTGTGCACGTCATCTGTGACGTCATGGGTGACATCATCAGCACGAGTAGTAGCGAAAGTGGGCATTTTGGGGCAGTGAAGGAAAGTATTTGGGGTAGAGAGGGACCATCCTTGGTCCGAATGTGTCGTGTGGGGTGTCATTTTGTAGCTGTCGGTGTGTAGACCCCGATTTGAGGGATGTTCACGTCATCTGTGACGTCATTGGTGACGTCATCAGTAGGAGTAGTAGCCAAAGTGTGCATTTTGGGGCAGTGAAGGAAGGTATTTGGTGTAGAGATGGACCATCCTCGGTCCGAATGTGTCGTTGGAGGTGTCATTTTGTAGCTCTCGGGGTGTACATCTCGATTTGAGAGATGTTTGCATCATCTGTGACGTCATTAGTACGAGTAGTAGCGAAAGTGAGCATTTTGGGGCAGTGAAGGAAGGTATTTGGGGTAGAGATGGACCATCCTTGGTCCGAATGTGTCGTGGGAGGTGTCATTTTGTAGTTCTCGGGGTGCAGAGCCCTATTTGAAGGATGTTCACGTCATCCGTGACGTCATTGGTGACGTCATCAGTAGGAGTAGTAGCGAAAGCGGGCATTTTGGGAAGTGAAGGGAGGTATTTGGTGTAGACATGGACCATCCTTGGTCCGAATGCAGCGTGTGGGGTGTCATCTTGTAGTTCTTTGCATGTACACGCAACTACACACTTGGAGGTCGTATCGTGCATGAATACTACATATGACTTGATACTGTGAACTATAACTGTAAAGTCAGGATGGCCGAGTGGTCTAAGGCGCCAGTCCTAAGTGCTGGTCTGCGCAACGCAGGGCGTGGGTTCGAATCCTACTCCTGACACATGAGTTTTTTGTATATACACCTTTTGTATTATACCATGTCCTGTATTGTACCATATTTGTCCTGTGTTATATCATGTCTCTCCTGAATGTGCTGTATTATACCATATCTCTCCTGTATTATATCAAATCTGTGCTGTATTATACCATATTTCTCCTGTATTGTACCATATATGTCCTGTATTATACAATATATGTTCTGTATTATACAATATTTGCCCTCTATTATACCATATCTGTCCTGTATTATACCAAATCTGTGCTGTATTACACCATATCTGTGCTGTATTATACCATATCTGTGCAGTATTATACCATATCTGTCCAATATTATACCGAATCTGTGCTGTATTATACCATATCTGTCCTGTATTATACCATATCTGTCCTGTATTAGACAATATCTTCGCTGTATTTAATGTACATGTACTCTGTGCATGTCCATGTATTCTGTACATATCCATGGACATGTATTATGTGCCTGTACATGTACTTTTTGCCTGTACATGTAATCTGTTCATGTACTCTGTCAATATACATGTTCCTTGTCCATGTAAATGTACTCTGTGCATGTCATTCTACATGTACTCTGTTCACGTTCTTGTATACATACTCTGTTCAAATCCATGTACATACTCTTTGTCCCATCGCTATATAGCTGAAATATTGCGGAATGCGACGTTACACCTTAATTCTCTCTGTCTCTCTCTCTCGCTCTCAATGAACATGTACTCTGTACAATGTCGCATGATGTAGACCGGTGAGAGAACAACAACAACAAGAATGACAGGTCAATCATTTTATTATCCCCTCCAGTACATCATACCCAAGCTGGGGGAGCCGCGTTGGGTATGTTTACAATACCAATAGCTTCTTGTCCAATCAGAGGCCGCTATTTGGTGCTGCATCTGTCATATTCGTTATTGTCCGTTAGATGTATTCTCGGCTACTCTTGTCCAATCAGAAGTCGACATTTCAGAAAGTTCCAGCTTCGGCCATGTTCGCTCTGAACCGTTTGTTCTAATCGTCATCGGGCAGGCCAGGATACCGTTGAGGCAACATACCCTCAGATAGTTGTTTGCGCATTCTGAGTATCTATCAGTGCATGGGTGAATACTTTCATCCGATGGGGGTGGTGGGTCAGTTTAACCACGAAGAACGTAACATTGGTGACCCTCTCCACTATCCACTTGGTGTTGGGGCGCTGTTCATAGGCCCGTTCCAAGGGATCCACAGTGTCCAGTTGGGCCAGCATCGTCTCTAGCGACGCCCGATTGGTGATTGTGAAAGGATGGTCGTACACTGGGTTGATGGCACTGGAATATAAATAGCGCAATTCACCCGTCATCTTATGGCATAAGATGTACCCAAATGCTACATTTAATGTGAAGGACGTAGGTTGGTCATTGAAGATGGCTTCCACGTAGCTGCGTAGACGGGCGAGGTCGGTCAGTCGGAAATTGTACAAGTCCAATATAGGGCGATGACGGTGGAAACAGTGTCGGATCATGGACCAATGGCGTCGATACATCTCACTCACTGGATGATCTTCGGGTAAGAGATCGCTGGGAACATCCACTGCATCTTCCAGAAAATGTTCGTTGTTGTCAGGCGTATGACTGGGAACAATAATGCTAGGGACCGGCTGGATATCTAGGCTCTTCTGAACTGTGGGTATAGGCGGGCTCTCCGTGATCGCATCACCAGTGGCATTCGTCTCCCCGGGTTCATCTTCAGTGAGTCCGTCCCTCCTGGGTGTATGTGACCTAAACAATACCGGATAAAAATTGCGCGCAGGGGTCAAAGGTCAGTTCCGGTCACGTGAACGGAAGCGGAAGTGACCTCACAGAGGTCATATGCAAATGTCACTTCCGAGCTCTGAGCTCCAAGTGCACTCATTGACCTTTGACCTCTGTCACGTGATATGCAAATTTCTGAGGTCAACGGTCAATATGCGCTAGCGCGCAGGGGTCAAAGGTCAGTTCCTGGTACCCTGGTTTTCCTCTCATCTGTCTGTATCATGGCACACGGCGACATACACACACCTACCCACAGACGTATACACACACATGCTGCATACACACACACGCACACACACACACACAAGCACACACACACACACACACGCACACATACGCATACACACACACCCGCACACATACACACACATGCATACACACACACACCTACACAAACACACCAATGCACACACAGCCACATACATACAGACGCAGACACACACACACACACACGCACACACGCACATGCACGCACACGCACACACAATATGACTGACTATTCACATGCAGGACATGAGAGCTTCTGGACCTGGGCCTGATAGAATTCCGGGATGGTAGTACATTCGTGAACATCCGGGCACTTTTACATCCGGGACTTTTACATTCGGGTACATCCGGGTTCTTGTACATCCCTGACTGTAGAACATCCGGGTACTCCTATGTTGGCCTATAAGAGCCGAAAGTTTTACGGCATTCATCATTTCCAGATCCACAGCCGATATATTCTCTTGCACAACTTGCTCGAAGCGCTTTCATCGGCTGGACAGTTTGCGTTGTCACACACGTGCACGCCACGAAGTACCCATGCATACATGTGCGGATTGTGATATAGCCTTTAAGCATCCCAGTCAATTGAGACGTCACCTAAATGTCATAAACGGATCACGCTCGCCACTCTCGAGACCGGATATTTCAGTTTCTATCGGAATGCATCTGAGAATAGAAGAGCCCATGGAGGTCGATTCGCCGCCGCGTATTGAAGAGCCGATGGAGATTGATCTCAGTGTTGAATGAGAGAAGTAAGAGCTTCGAGCTTCAGTATCATGGATTGCCCGAAGACGTTTAGGTCACACTGAACGAAGATTGAACTTTCTGAAATGATGGCTTCTGATTGGTCGATAGGCCGGTCACCTCCCCTCCAACTTCCGGGTTCTTGACGTCCGCGCCTACATCCGGGTTCTTGTCGCTGACGTCCGCGCCTACATCCGGGTTCTTGTCGCTGACGTCCAAGTTGAACTGATTGTGCTAAAAATAGATCACCAGCTAGCTTGCTATAAAAGGGAAGCGGCCTGGCCGTTTCATCAGACACTCTGTCAACCACCAAGATGTTCACTTGTACTACGTGCTCGAAATCATTCACTCGTCTGCACGACTTGCGCCGCCGTGAGGCTACCAAGCACGACGGAACCGCCCGGTATAGCTGTACGATATGTACACTGTCGTTTCAGCGCCCGGATCATTTACAGCGCCATGAACGTTCAATTCATGGGTCACCCAAGCGTCCATGCGAAGAATGTGGTCAACTCTTCAAACGACCCAGTCAGTTAAGACGGCATGAGCGTTTGATTCATGGTCCGTCACCACGGCATGAGGGACAACTTTCCACTAAAGAGGCACCCAGGAGGGACGGACTCACTGAAGATGAACCCGGGGAGACGAATGCCACTGGTGATGCGATCACGGAGAGCCCGCCTATACCCACAGTTCAGAAGAGCCTAGATATTCAGCCGGTCCCTAGCATTACTGTTCCCAGTCATACGCCTGACAACAACGAACATTTTCTGGAAGATGCAGTGGATGTTCCCAGCGATCTCTTACCCGAAGATCATCCAGTGAGTGAGATGTATCGACGCCATTGGTCCATGATCCGACACTGTTTCCACCGTCATCGCCCTATATTGGACTTGTACAATTTCCGACTGACCGACCTCGCCCGTCTACGCAGCTACGTGGAAGCCATCTTCAATGACCAACCTACGTCCTTCACATTAAATGTAGCATTTGGGTACATCTTATGCCATAAGATGACGGGTGAATTGCGCTATTTCTATTCCAGTGCCATCAACCCAGTGTACGACCATCCTTTCACAATCACCAATCGGGCGTCGCTAGAGATGATGCTGGCCCAACTGGACACTGTGGATCCCTTGGAACGGGCCTATGAACAGCCCCCCAACACCAAGTGGATAGTGGAGAGGGTCACCAATGTTACGTTCTTCGTGGTTAAACTGACCCACCACCCCCATCGGATGAAAGTATTCACCCATGCACTGATAGATACTCAGAATGCGCAAACAACTATCTGAGGATATGTTGCCTCAACGGTATCCTGGCCTGCCCGATGATGATTAGAACAAACGGTTCAGAGCGAACATGGCCGAAGCTGGAACTTTCTGAAATGTCGACGTCTGATTGGACAAGAGTAGCCGAGAATACATCTAACGGACAAGAACGAATATGACAGATGCAGCACCAAATAGCGGCCTCTGATTGGACAAGAAGCTATTGGTATTGTAAACATACCCAACGCGGCTCCCCCAGCTTGGGTATGATGTACTGGAGGGGATAATAAGATGATTGACCTGTCATTCTTGTTGTTGTTGTCCTCTCACCGGTCTACATCATGCGACATTGTACAGAGTACATGTTCATTGAGAGTGAGAGAGAGAGAGAGAGAGAGAGAGAGAGAGAGAGAGAGAATTAAGGTGTAACGTCGCATTCCGCAATATTTCAGCTATATAGCGATGGGACAAAGAGTATGTACATGGATTTGAACACAGTATGTATACAAGAACGTGAACAGAGTACATGTAGAATGACATGCACAGAGTACATTTACATGGACAAGGAACATGTATATTGACAGAGTACATGTACATGAACAGATTACATGTACAGGCAAATAGTACATGTACAGGCACATAGTACATGTGCATGGATATGTACAGAATACATGGACATGCACAGAGTACATGTACATTAAATACAGCGAAGATATTGTCTAATACAGGACAGATATGGTATAATACAGGACAGATATGGTATAACACAGCACAGATTCGGTATAATACTGGACAGATATGGTATAATACTGCACAGATATGGTATAATACAGCACAGATATGGTGTAATACAGCACAGATTTGGTATAATACAGGACAGATATGGTATAATAGAGGGCAAATATTGTATAATACAGGACATATATGGTACAATACAGGAGAAATATGGTATAATACAGCACAGATTTGGTATAATACAGGTGAGATATGGTATAATACAGCACATTCAGGAGAGATATGATATAACACAGGACAAATATGGTACAATACAGGACATATGGTATAATACAAAAGGTGTATATACAAAAAACTCATGTGTCAGGAGTAGGATTCGAACCCACGCCCTGCGTTGCGCAGACCAGCACTTAGGACTGGCGCCTTAGACCACTCGGCCATCCTGACTTTACAGTTATAGTTCACAGTATCAAGTCATATGTAGTATTCATGCACGATACGACCTCCAAGTGTGTAGTTGCGTGTACATGCAAAGAACTACAAGATGACACCCCACACGCTGCATTCGGACCAAGGATGGTCCATGTCTACACCAAATACCTCCCTTCACTTCCCAAAATGCCCGCTTTCGCTACTACTCCTACTGATGACGTCACCAATGACGTCACGGATGACGTGAACATCCCTCAAATAGGGGTCTGCACCCCGAGAACTACAAAATGACACCTCCCACGACACATTCGGACCAAGGATGGTCCATCTCTACCCCAAATACCTTCCTTCACTGCCCCAAAATGCCCACTTTCGCTACTACTCGTACTAATGACGTCACAGATGATGCAAACATCTCTCAAATCGAGATGTACACCCCGAGAGCTACAAATTGAGACCTCCGACACATTCGGACCGAGGATGGTCCATCTCTACACCAAATACCTTCCTTCACTGCCCCAAAATAAACACTTTGGCTACTACTCCTACTGATGACGTCACCAGTGACGCCACAGATGACGTGAACATCCCTCAAATCGGGGTCTACACACTGACAGCTACAAAATGACACCCCACACGACACATTCGGACCAAGGATGGTCCCTCTCTACACCAAATACCTTCCTTCACTGCCCCAAAATGCCCACTTTCGCTACTACTCGTACTGATGACGTCACAGATGACGCGGACAACCCTCAAATCGGGGTCTACACCCCGAGAGCTACAAGATAACACCTCCCACGACCCATTTGGACCCATAGTGGTCCATCTCTACCCCAAACACACCCCCACATACCCCCCAAAATGCCGGCTTTCTAGACTACGGCCAGACTGCGCATGCGCAGACTATTGAACACGGACGAACCATTAGTCTAGTCGGATGTTCCTCCACGAGAGCTTCAAAATAAGACCTCATACGACACCATAGGACCATTAGGGACTCACCTAGACCCCAAAACGTCCACCCGTATGGACCTATACACCCATAGCCATGCAGTATAGGCCTATGGGCCTACCCAGACCTCCGTGACTTTTTCCAAAAATTTCACCGCTTACCTCCGGGACCCCTGCCATCGTGTTCTAAATGAGGAGACGAGAAAAACAAGACCAAACAACCCATATCACAATGAACGTGTGTGAATTTCCCAGGTTGGACCTATACCCCCCATATAGCCAGTATGGGACTATATGGGCTGTATGGTACTTTTCCAAAAATTTCACCGTTTCGCTCCAGGACCCTTCCCATCGTGTTCTAAATGACGAGACGTGAAAAACAAGACCAAACAACCCATATCACAATGAACGTGTGTGAATTTCCCAGGTTGAACCTATAGCCAGTATAGGACTATATGGGTTATATGGTACTTTTCCAAAAATTTCACCGTTTCGCTCCGGGACCCTTCCCATCGTGTTCTAAATGACGAGACGTGAAAAACAAGACCAAACAACCCATATCACAATGAACGTGTGTGAATTTCCCAGGTTGGACCTATCCCTCCCATAGCCAGCCTATAGGCCTATATACGGACCTCGGTGACTTTTTCCAAAAATTTCACCGATTCGCTCCGGGACCCTTTCCATTGTCATTTTCTTGGCGAGACGAGAAAACCCGAGACCCCACAAGCCATAGTAAAGCCCACGAAAAAAATTGACCATCCCCATACCCCATACAGGCATTTTCCCTTATATTGTATAATACAGACCCCTATTGTAGGGGTAAAGTCCGTATTCCGCTTTTTATAGTTTCGGGGAAAAAATCCTAATTTTACATGCACCCACCCCATTGACTGGATAGGCAGGCCCCGATAAGCCCGGGGACCGATATTAGCCCTTTTGGCTAGAGTTGATAGGTGTTTTCCCCTATTTTAGGGGTAAAGTCCGTATTCCGCTAATTATAGTTTCGGAAAAAAATCCTAATTTTACATGCACCCACCCTATTGACTTGATAGACAGGCCCCGATAAGCCCGGGGACCGATATTAGCCCTTCTGGCTAGGGTTGATAGGGGTTTCCCCCTATTTTAGGGGTAAAGTCCGTATTCCGCTTTTTATAGTTTCGGGAAAAAATCCTAATTTTACATGCACCCACCCCATTGACTTGATAGGCAGGTCCCAATAAGCCCGGGAACCGATATTAGCCCTTTTGGCTAGGGTTGATAGGTGTTTTCCCCTATTTTAGGGGTAAAGTCCATATTCCGCTTTTTATAGTTTCGGGAAAAAATCCTAATTTTACATGCACCCACCCCATTGACTTGATAGGCAGGTCCCAATAATCCCGGGGACCGATATTAGCCCTTTTGGCTAGGGTTGATAGGTGTTTTCCCCTATTTTAGGGGTAAAGTCCGTTTTCCGCTTTTTATACATTACATAAAAATCCTAATTTTACATGCACCCACCCCATTGACTTGATAGGCAGGTCCCAATAAGCTCGGGGACCGATATTAGCCCTTTTGGCTAGGGTTGATAGATGTTTTCCCCTATTTTAGGGGTAAAGTCCGTGTTCCGCTTTTTATAGTTTCGGGAAAAAATCCTAATTTTACATACACCCACCCATGACTGGATGCCCTTCACGAATGCTTCACTTTGATACCTCACTCGACCCAATCGGACCATGCAGCGTATTTGAAGTCTGGGGACTACTTTTTCTCCGCGGAAGCTTTTTCCCGCGACCGCATCACCGCCAGACCGCATCATCGCGGAGGAATAATCGTGATGACGTCATCAGTTTATGTGTACTTTCCGGATGTTGAAAAGTTCCCACCAAGAGCTCTGCCACATACCCCACCCGTAGAGAGCCTCACAAAGTTCCCCCCTTAAATTTTACCCGGGGGAACAAATAAGTAGGTCAACCTGCGTTTAAATCCACTTACTATACTACTCAGATAGCTCCAGTGTGCGCCGGGCTTTAGGGCTCCACTGCTCTAAGACGGACGATGCGCACGCCTCACTCACTCACTCCTCCTCCTAGGATACCACCCGCGCCCCATTTGGACCATGGATGGATCATCTCATTCCAATGCACACCACCACCACCACCACACAAATACGTACACACACCATCCCGACCACACACCATCACTAACACTCTTTCCCCTCCTCCTCACTCCTCCTCCTACACACACGCACATACAGGTAACTCTACCACGTAGCCTGGTGGACTCGAGGCTCGCAATTTTACAAGTAAAAATAATACAGAGATTAGAAACTGATACAGGGGAAAACATTACGAATCAGACGGAAATTTTGAAGGAGTTTTTATTCTGACCTTTATACTGATGATAAATATATTGATGACGTGAATTTAGAACCCCCCACAACTTAATAACTTGGAAATCCCTGAATTAACAGATTTTGATTCTCTTAATTTGGAAGGTTTGATTACATATACGGAAGCGAGGGCTACACTAAAGAATATGAAGAGCAACATGACTGCTTTTGTCAGAATTTTTTTAAGTTTTCTGGAAATATATCATATTTTCTTATTCCATCACTAAATTTTGGTTTGATTAAGGGAGAACTGTCGAATACTCAGAAACAGGGAATAATAACTTGTATGCCAAAGGGGGGAAAACCCCGTCACTTTATGAAGAATGGAGACACATTTCATTGCTGAATATCGTGTACAAAATTGGTTCCGGAAGTATAGCTAATAGAGTAAAATCCGTTCTTGATTACTTAATTAACAATGATCAGACCGGTATTATTTCTGGAAGATATCTTTGAGAAAACACTAGACTGACATATGATATTCTGCAGTATACAGAGGAAAGACAAATAGAAGGGCTCCTGTTGCTTATCGATATCGAAAAAGCTTTCGATTCAATATCAACGAAATTTGTTGAATAAAGTATTAAATGCATTTAATTTCGGCCCATCTGTGCAAAATTGGATTAAAATATTCTACAAAAACCTAACATCGGTGAAAATTTGTCTGCTTTTTTCAATGTTAGTAGGAGCTGTAGACAGGGTGATCCACTTTCCCATACCTTTTTATTCTATGCGCTGAAATCTTAGCATTTAAAATAAGATGTAATAAGGATATTAAAGGAATATATATCGGTAATGTCGAATTAAAAATATCACAGTTTGCTGACGACACGTCCCTTATTATCGACGGATCCGAAAAGTTTTTTAAAGGCAGCTTTAATAGAAATAAACAATTTTGGTAAAATTTCCGGATTAAAAATTAATTTTCTAAAACTCAAGTCATATGGATCGGAAATATAAAATATAGTCAAAATGATATGTGTCACGGCTGGAACTTACAATGGAGAAAAGATAGATTTGTATTACTAGGTACAGATTTTTACATCAATCTGGCAAATATATGTAAACTAAATTTTGAAAAGAGATTGATTTCTGTACAGGCAACGATTAAGCAATGGAGTAGAAGAAACTTGACACCAATCGGACGAATAACTGTTTTAAAAACTCTAATTATAACTCAGCTCAATCATCAATTCTTGGCTCTTCCGAACCCATATAAAAACTATATAAATATATTAAACACACTATTTTCCGAATTTATTTGGAAAAGTCCTGTCGGGAAAGTAAAAAGAGAAGTAGTGACACAAGACTATGGTGAAGGGGGTGGGGGGGGGAGGGGTAAATATGATCTTTATTGGTGCTCATAAAGCAACTTGGATTAGGAGAATTGACCCAAAACCCAAAATGGAAACTATACTTTTTGTAACAATTTCAGAAGATTACTTGATAAATTTCGTACAAGAATATATAAGACAAAATATAGGCCAATTACGTAATGCCTTTTGGAGAGACGTATTCTAGTCGTGGATTAGACTAACAAATAAAATAATAGTAGATAAATGGAAAGAAAAATTAGCAAGTCCTTTTTGGTATAATAAGAAAATTGATACTAAACCTTTTTTTACAAAACGTGGTACCAAAAAGGGGTACGTACGGTAAATGATCTTTGCGATGCAACGGGTGCGCTGTTATCCCATAGAGGCTTTAAGGGAAAATATCAGATTGATGTTAACTTCTTACAATTTTGTGATGTTATATCGGCAGTTATTATATTGTGATAATGGAAATGGGGTAAAGACATGCAATATACAAACACCTCTAATTCCACAGCAAATCAAAATATTCTTAAAAAGCAAAAAAGGATCAAAAGACGTACAAAATTCTAGTGAAAATCAAATAGTACCAACAGGACAGCAACGATGGAATTCTATATTTGATAATATAAATACTGAACAATGGAAACTTATAAGGCAAATTTTAAAATGACAAAACTACAAAGTATCAGTGGTTCCAATATAGAATAAATCATTTTGTACTGGCCACAAACAAGTATCTTTTCAAAATAAAGATAACTGATTCACCTAATGGAACGTTCTGTGCCAAAGAGAAGGAAACTTTGACACACACATTCTGGGAATGTGAACAGGTACAGGAACTATTTTTAACGAGAAATCCTGAAGGATCTTGGCGCCCACCATTGCCCGATAATGGTAAACTAATGACAAGAGGATCTTTTTGTCCATTGTTACTAAGAACAAACGATTGATTTGTAATTTTGTTTACAGAATTTCGAATCTGAGCGAAAAAGGGACACTGGAAAACACCAAGTTTCAAGATTTTTAGAAACTGTACTTATGTTGGTTGTTATAATACAAGCGAAAAGAGCAAAGTTAGTCTGAAAGCGAATGTCCGGAGGATCCTTCGTCTTCGTTTTGTAGTATTTTTGTTTGCACGTGTCATCATTGGGTACTGGAAGCGAAGACAAATCTCTTTGACCCTTCGGCATGAGCTATGAAACATACTTAAGATTTTATAATTAGGAACGAATGCTTTTTCTGTTCTGTTTACTGGGCTAGTTTGAGATATCTCTTTTAAGACACCATGCTCGAAAATTGTAAGATGGTATAATACTTAATACTGAATGGATCCTCGCAGTAATGTTGAAACTTCGAAAGTGTCTGAATCCTGATTATCTCCCTTGGATCGAAACACGCAGTAGTCTACAGTTGTCGAGTTGTAACGTTGTGTCACAAGAGTGACGTCCCTTGATGTAGCCGACCCATCGGCAGACGAAACGGTGGGGCAGTTCACTGGACTAAAGAAAACGGATTTAAAATTTGAAGAAATACATTTTAATTCCGAATTATTTGAACTCCTTGATATGAAAGGTGAAGGTATGGGTATTCTCTAAAGTCACTATATAGAATATGTCCCACCGTTTGATCCGCCGACTCGTGTGATGCAATGTCACAACTCGGGCATACTTTATTAATTTGAAGCGTAACTTGGATTTTTGAATCTGACCAAAAAAGGTATCTTGCACAACTAGGCCCCATGTGGGATCTGTGTACCAAATTTCAGAAAGATCCATGAAGTAGTTCCTGAGAATTCACGATAACAATGTTTCAAGGGGAAATTCAAGATGGCCACCTGGCGGCCATATTGGATTTTCAAATTGGACCAAAAAAGGTATCTTGCACAACTTGGCCACAAGGGGAACCTGTGTACCAAATTTGAGAAAGATCCATGCAGTAGTTCCTGGGAAATCGCGATAACAATGTTTCATGGGGAAATCCAAGATGGCCGCCTCGTGGCCATATTGGATTTTCGAATCGAACCAGAAAAGGTATCTTGCACAACTAGACCCCAAGGGGAATCCGTGTACCAAATTCGAGTAAGATCCATGCAGTAGTTCCTGAGAAATCGCGATAACAAGGTTTCATGCGGAAACCCAAGATGGCCGCCTTGTGGCCATTTTGGATTTTCGAATCGGACCAGAAAAGGTATCTTGCACAACTAGACCACAAGGGGAACCTGTGTACCAAATTTGAGAAAGATCCATGCAGTAGTTCCTGAGAAATCTAGATAACAAGGTTTCCTGGGGAAATCCAAGATGGCCGCCTTGTGGCCATATTGGATTTTCGAATCGGACCAGAGAAGGTACCTTGCACAACTAGACCCCAAATGGAATCTGTGTACCAAATTTGAGAGAGATCCATGAAGTAGTTCCTGAGAAATCGCGATAACAAGATTTCATGGGGAAATCCAAGATGGCCGCCTTGTGGCCATTTTGGATTTACGAACCCAAGGGGAACCAGTGTACCTAATTTGAGAAAGATCCATGCAGTAGTTCTTGAGAAATCTAGATAACAAGGTTTCATGGGGAAATCCAAGATGGCCGCCTTGTGGCCATATTGGATTTTCGAATCGGACCAGAGAAGGTACCTTGCACAACTAGACCCCAAATGGAATCTGTGTACCAAATTTGAGAGAGATCCATGAAGAAGTTCCTGAGAAATCGCGATAACAAGGTTTCATGGGGAAATCCAAGATGGCCGCCTTGTGGCCATTTTGGATTTACGAATCGGACCAGAAAAGGTACCTTGCACAACTAGACCCCAATGGGAACCTGTGTACCAAATTTGAGAAAGATCCATGCAGTAGTTCCTGAGATATCGCGATAACAAGGTTTCATGAGGAAATCCAAGATGGCTGCCTGGTGGCCATATTGGATCTTCGAATCGGACCAGAAAAGGTATCTTGCACAACTAGACCTCAAGGGGAACCTGTGTACCCAATTTGAGAAAGATCCATGCAGTAGTTCCTGAGAAATCGCGATAACAAGGATTCATGGGGAAATCAAAGATGGCCGCCTTGTGGCCGTATTGGATATTCGAATCGGACCAGTGAAGGTATCTTGCACAACTAGACCTCAAGGGGAATCTGTGTACCAAATTTGAGAAAGATCCATGAAGTAGTTCCTGAGAAATCGCGATAACAAGGTTACATATGCGGAAACCCAAGATGGCCGCCTTGTGGCCATTTTGGATTTTCGAATCGGACCAGAAAAGGTATCTTGCACAACCATGACAACTAGGCCCCAATGGGAACCTGTGTACCAAATTTGAGAAAGATCCATGCAGTAGTTCCTGAGATATCGCGATAACAAGGTTTCATGAGGAAATCCAAGATGGCTGCCTGGTGGCCATATTGGATCTTCGAATCGGACCAGAAAAGGTATCTTGCACAACTAGACCTCAAGGGGAACCTGTGTACCCAATTTGAGAAAGATCCATGCAGTAGTTCCTGAGAAATCGCGATAACAAGGATTCATGGGGAAATCAAAGATGGCCGCCTTGTGGCCATATTGGATTTTCGAATCGGACCAGTGAAGGTATCTTGCACAACTAGACCTCAAGGGAAATCTGTGTACCAAATTTGAGAAAGATCCATGAAGTAGTTCCTGAGAAATCGCGATAACAAGGTTACATATGCGGAAATCCAAGATGGCCGCCTTGTGGCCATTTTGGATTTTCGAATCGGACCAGAAAAGGTATCTTGCACAACTAGACCCCACGGGGAACCTGTGTACCAAATTTGAGAAAGATCCATGAAGTAGTTCCTGAGAAATCGCGA
This sequence comes from Hanleya hanleyi, assembly GCA_036873755.1. Classification (NCBI taxonomy): domain Eukaryota; kingdom Metazoa; phylum Mollusca; class Polyplacophora; order Lepidopleurida; family Hanleyidae; genus Hanleya; species Hanleya hanleyi. The sequence continues at coordinate 61,503 of JAVTVY010018195.1, forward strand.
TAACAATGTTTCATGAGGAAATCCAAGATGGCTGCCTGGTGGCCATATTGGATTTTCAAATCGGACCAGAGAAGGTATCTTGCACAACTAGACCCCAAGGGGAACCTGTGTACCCAATTTGAGAAAGATCCATGCAGTAGTTCCTGAGAAATCGCAATAACAAGGTTTCATGGTGAAATCCAAGATGGCCGCCTTGTGGCCATATTGGATTTTCGAATCGGACCAGAAAGGTACCTTGCACAACTAGACCCCAATGGGAACCTGTGTACCAAATTTGAGAAAGATCCATGCAGTAGTTCCTGAGAAATCGCGATAAGGTTTCATGAGGAAATCCTAGATGGCTGCCTGGTGGCCATATTGGATTTTCGAATCGGATCAGAAAAGGTATCTTGCACAACTAGACCCCAAGGGGAACCTGTGTACCTAATTTGAGAAAGATCCATGCAGTAGTTCCTGAGAAATCTAGATAACAAGGTTTCATGGGGAAATCCAAGATGGCCGCCTTGTGGCCATATTGGATTTTCGAATCGGACCAGAGAAGGTCCCTTGCACAACCAGACCCCAAATGGAATCTGTGTACCAAATTTGAGAGAGATCCATGAAGTAGTTCCTGAGAAATCGCGATAACAAGGTTTCATGGGGAAATCCAAGATGGCCGCCTTGTGGCCATATTGGATTTTCGAATCGGATCAGAAAAGGTATCTTGCACAACTAGACCCCAAGGGGAACCTGTGTACCTAATTTGAGAAAGATCCATGTAGTAGTTCTTGAGAATTCTAGATAACAAGGCTTCATGGGGAAATCCAAGATGGCCGCCTTGTGGCCATATTGGATTTTCGAATCGGACCAGAGAAGGTACCTTGCACAACTAGACCCCAAATGGCGACCTGGCGGCCATATTGGATTTTCAAATTGGACCAAAAAAGGCATCTTGCACAACTTGGCCACAAGGGGAACCTGTGTACCAAATTTGAGAAAGATCCATGCAGTAGTTCCTGGGAAATCGCGATAACAATGTTTCATGGGGAAATCCAAGATGGCCGCCTTGCGGCCATATTGGATTTTCGAATCGAACCAGAAAAGGTATCTTGCACAACTAGACCCCAAGGGGAATCTGTGTACCAAATTTGAGAAAGATCCATGCAGTAGTTCCTGAGAAATCGCAATAACAAGGTTTCATGAGCAAATTGAAGATGGCCGCCTTGTGGCCATATTGGATTTTCGAATCAGACCGGAAAAGGTATCTTGCACAACTAGACCCCAAGGGGAATCCGTGTACCAAATTCGAGTAAGATCCATGCAGTAGTTCCTGAGAAATCGCGATAACAAGGTTTCATGGGGAAATCCAAGATGGCTGCCTGGTGGCCATATTGGATTTTCGAATCGGATCAGAAAATGTATCTTGCACAACTAGACCTCAAGGGGAACCTGTGTACCCAATTTGAGAAAGATCCATGCAGTAGTTCCTGAGAAATCGCGATAACAAGGTTTCATGGGGAAATCCAAGATGGCCGCCTTGTGGTCATATTGGATTTTCGAATCGGACCAGAGAAGGTATCTTGCACAACTAGACCCCAAGGGGAACCTGTGTACCGAATTTGAGAAAGATCCATGAAGTAGTTCCTGAGAAATCGCGATAACGAGGTTTCATGGGGAAATCCAAGATGGCCGCCTTGTGGCCATATTGGATTTTCGAATCGGACCAGAAAGGTACCTTGCACAACTAGACCCCAATGGGAACCTGTGTACCAAATTTGAGAAAGATCCATGAAGTAGTTCCTGAGAAATCACGATAAGGTTTCATGAGGAAATCCAAGATGGCTGCCTGGTGGCCATATTGGATCTTCGAATCGGACCAGAAAAGCTATCTTGCACAACTAGACCTCAAGGGGAATCTGTGTACCAAATTGGAGAAAGATCCATGCAGTAGTTCCTGAGAAATCGCGATAAGGTTTCATGGGGAAATCGAAGATGGCCGCCTTGTGGCCATATTGGATTTTCGAATCGGACCAGAGAAGGTATCTTGCACAACTAGACCTCAAGGGGAATCTGTGTACCAAATTGGAGCAAGATCCATGAAGTAGTTCCTGAGAAATCGCGATAACAAGGTTACATGCGGAAATCCAAGATGGCCGCCTTGTGGCCATTTTGGATTTTCGAATCGGGCCAGAAAAGGTATCTTGCACAACTAGACCCCAAGGGAAACCTGTGTACCAAATTTGAGAAAGATCCATGAAGTAGTTCCTGAGAAATCGCGATAACAAGGTTTCATGGGGAAATCCAAGATGGCTGCCTGGTGGCCATATTGGAATTTCAAATCGGACCAGAAAAGGTATCTTGCACAACTAGACCCCAAGGGGAACCTGTGTACCCAATTTGAGAAAGATCCATGCAGTAGTTCCTGAAAAATCGCGATAACAAGGTTTCATGGAGAAATCCAAGATGGCCGCCTTGTGGTCATATTGGATTTTCGAATCGGACCAGAGAAGGTATCTTGCACTAGACCCCAAGGGGAACCTGTGCACCGAATTTGAGAAAGATCCATGAAGTAGTTCCTGAGAAATCGCGATAACGAGGTTACATGCGGAAATCCAAGATGGCCGCCTTGTGGCCATATTGGATTTTCAAATCGGACCAGAAAAGGTATCTTGCACAACTAGACCCCAAGGGGAACCTGTGTACCCAATTTGAGAAAGATCCATGCAGTAGTTCCTGAGAAATCGCGATAAAAAGGTTTCATGGGGAAATCCAAGATGGCCGCCTTGTGGCCATATTGGATTTTCGAATCGCACCAGAGAAGGTATCTTGCACAACTAGACCCCAAGGGGAACCTGTGTACCAAATTTGAGAAAGATACATGCAGTAGTTCCTGAGAAATCGCGATAACAAGAATTGTTTACAGACGGACGACGGACAAAAAGCGATTTGAACAGCCAAAATCGAGACAGTATATCATGAAGCTGCCGAAACCACTTTTGCCTTTAATGAACAAATGTTTTTATTGAGATTCTTTATTCATTCAAAAAAAGAACAAATTAAAAATATCATTTTAATGACTTTAAAACATTATATATATTCCACCAGGTGTTCAAAATGGGTGTTGACAATTGATGCCAAATTGAAAAATGCTTATTTAACCCAGAAATTTATTGCAGTAAGTGCACAAAACGTCGAGGAGTTTAATCAAGTTTGGGTATTCCGTCAGGAGTTCTTTTATTAGTATATTTGTAATAACAATAAGAAAATACTGCGAGTTCCGGTTCTATACCACATGATGATGCGAAACATCTGTCAACATCACCATGTAGTCCTGATATATTGTATTTTATTGGTGCGCTATTTCACAGTATTATTATTTTGATATGTCACCTACATGTATATGGAGTCAAATATCCGGGATATTAGTATGATTAAGTGTAATCTGGACTGAGAAAAAAAAATCTCATTTCCAGTGATCAGTGTGCCGTGTACTGTCAACTGGTCCCATAGATCCGAAGCAATTAGGCCTACAGTGTTCATAATTGAAAAGGGTTTTTGTAGCCCCCCATTTTATGAAAGACACTTTTACTTACCTTGTGCATAATAATTAATATTATACAATACTGCTGGGGTAATTCTAAACCTCTTATAGCAAATTGCCAGAAAACCCCCCGGACAACTCCCTCCAGGGCCTCCATCAACTCCGGCGTCATGTATCGCTCCAAATACCCGCCAAAACTTCAAGCATAGCATGCCAAGACAAGAACAAGAACAGTCTTTGATTAACAGTGTGGGTGGGAGGTGGGATCACAAGGTAAGTATAGCGGTTTTTCATAAAGACACCTTATACTTACCTTGTGCATAATAATTAATATTATGCAATACTGTTCGGGAACCCTAGAATTTGTGGGAACCCCGGTGAGTTGGCCAACCAAAGACAAAAGGTAAATAACTGCATCAATATTGAGAGCGTATAGGCTGTAATTGATATGTAACCCAGGCCTCTGTTACCTGATAACTCGATGGGGGCACCACCCTGGTGAAAGTTCGAGCTTTCTTTTGGTATACCTGCTAGGAATAAGCCCTAATAAATCGAGCATATATACAAAGGGTAAACATAGATGTGAAGAATCTGTCATACTCATTTAATGCTTTCTTGACTCCGTCCGCGGCCCGTTCTCAGAGAATGCATCGGCGTCGGACCGTTCCCTTTGGACATGAGTGCTCAAAACGCGCTTTCTAACGGAAGGTACCGGATTAGTGTGTGCGGCATTGCTCAGCCTTTTAGTGAGAGTAGCCATTTCAGTGGTAGCTGTCGACGTAGAAGGGTCTAGGAGATAATACTTAATAAAAGTAGCCTCAGATCTCCACTGAGCAACGTCCATGATGTCACTATTGAGAAGCTCCCTTAAATAACGCTTCCGAAGTGGCTACTGCCCTGGTCTCATTAGCTTTGGCGAAAACAAAATCCTTAGTCTGGGCAGCTGTATAGACCATCTGAATGGTTTCAACAATCCATCGAGCGATGGTGTCTTTGGAAGCCAGTTTGTGGTTATTGATTTGATGGGTAATCCACAAATTCTTGTCAGAAGTTCGAAGATGTTTGGTAGCTTCGATATAATACTTCACAGCACGCACCGGAGATAAGAATTTATCGTCAGGAGAAAACTTACCTAGGCCAGCTAAAACCATAGGTTTTGCGCCATGTTTGATAGTCTCCGTTTTCAACACACAGTCAGCCCGCGGCTGAAGTAGCAGACCGTCGCCCGTAAAACGTAAGCGATCTTTCTCAGCGGGGAAAGCATGGATCTCAGATCTCCGCCGAGCGAGTCTTAAGTGTCAAGATCTTAAGGCTGGCCTGACCCATGGGCTCGAAAGGTGGTCTCGTAAGTGCATTTGGGACCAATTCGAGATTCCATGCAGGAGGCAGATTTCTTCACCCGAGGTCGTAGGTGAAACATGCCTTTGATCAGGTCGTCTAATGGTTTGCTCTGCGTAACCTTAGACCCGTCTCGAAAACCAGGGTGGATTGTCGGTATGGCAGACCGATAACCTGATATAGTGACTGGTTGCAGTCCCTTTTCTTCGTATAGGTATACGAAGAAGTCTGCTACTTCTCCCAGAGTTGTTTGAGGGATTCTTATTGTTTCTCTCGCACCACTCCGACAACAGACTGAGTTTAGAGTTATAAACCCATCTGGTGGAGGGCCTTCTACATTGTGCCAGGAGATTGACGTCGAGATTCGATGACAGATTTCAGGCAGTTAACTTGAACATCCCTGGGATGTCGTGAACTCTACGCTCCCGGCATTGTGTGAGGAGATCTGAACGGTCCGGCAGAATGCGTGGGTAGTCTACGACAAGGTCGAGTTGACTCGTGAACGACAATCGTGTGGGCCAGAAAGGAGCGATTAGAATGATGCTGTGATTCTCGCTGTAGATATTTTGGAGAACCATGAGAATCAGTATGGTCGGAGGACACGCATAAGCTTACATTCCTGACCATGCGACCGCTAGGGCATTCACGGCGTGCGCCGATGGATCCGAAAACGGGCTCACATATACTGGGAGCTTTTTGTTGTCCTTCGTGGCAAATAGGTCTACATGAGAGGTCGACGACTGAAAGAAGACTTGTCTAGACTACCAAGTCGTTCAGCTGCCATTCAGTCGTACGAACTCTCTGTTGACGAGAGAGAGAGTCCGCTGAAACATGAAACATAGCTGGGGGGATCTGGTCCCTCCCTGCTTGTTTATGTACGCGACCACTGTTAAAACTGTTGAGCAGAACAACTTTCTCTCACAAGAGTGGGAGAAACCGTTTCAGTGCTAGGATGACTGCCTTCATATCCAACAGATTGATGCGCAGACTGCGCAGTCCACATTCCTTGTGCCAGGTTCTCATCCAGATGCGCTCCTCAGCAGCCCATGAAGACATCCCAATAAAAGAGTAGATTCGATTCTGGTGGATGCAACGGGGCCCCTGAGAGGAGGTTGTCCCGGTTCTTCCACCAGCAGAGGGCTGATAATAGATTCGAGTCTATCAGGATTGGTTGGTTCAAATGACCCGTGCTCTGTTTCCAGAAGGACATTAGGTACATTTGTATAGGTCTGCGTCGAAGTGTATCATAGTTGACCACTTCTCCCAGACTGACCAGTCGACCCAGAAGTCGGCGGGAGAGCTCAGCAGGTGAAGAACAATGCGAGCATCTCCTCCAGCAGATCTAGGGCAGCCGGCGAAGGCCGGCTATCGACCTGAACTCCCAGGTGTATGAACAACTGTGACGGGGTCACTGCAGACTTGGGTACGTTGACCATCCAGCCGCTGAGAAGCACATGGAACAATGTCAACCTGACCGCATAGGTGACTGCCGTTTCCGGCGGTCCCTTGACCAACCAATCTTCGATGTAGGTGCTGATATCCACACCACACCTTCGTAGGACGACTGATAGGGCATCAAACTCGAGGGGCAGATGTAATTCTGAACGGTAACGCTTGGAATTCTAATCTCTTGCCATCGATGGTGAACCGCAGGTACTTTTTGTGGTTCGAGTGAATCGGTACGTGAAAGTATGCGTCCTTCAAATCTATTGATGCGGCCCCATAGGCTGGATAAAAGAGTTTCATCTTGAATCTCTTGATGCAAATGTAACAGTTGGCGGGCCGCAGATTGTGGACCGGGCACCATCCCCGGTGTTCTTGGACACAAAAACAAGCTGGTGTAAAACCCCGAATCCGTTGCCGGATCCTTCACATCTACTACAGTCGAGGAGGGAAGCTACCTTGTCCCGTATGATGTAAATCCGGGGGTTTTGAGGTCACGGGGTCACCAGTGGGGTCCCTGTCAGCGGAGGAGAACGGTTTGGAGAGCTCCATGCCACTCAATATCCTTCCTCGACAATCTGCCTTAAAAGACCATCTGCGCTGTGCCGATTCCACCAAGAGGTGAAGTGTGCTAGACGGCCTCCAACCGGCAGTTCCGGATATCGACACATTAGTGCCGCGTTCGGCGGGCCCCCCCACCAAACTCGAGCTGAGCTAGAGGTATGTGTCCTGGGCAGTGGGGAGCGCACACTGAGATGTCAGGTGCACTTCCCACCCTTACCAGCGGGCTTAGTGGAGTTACTAGACCTCTTCTTGCCATTCCTACGGTAGCCTCTTCTGGTTTTCTTAGTCTTCGAAGAGCCGGAGAAAGAATCAGCGGGCTTGGAAGCGCTGGCCTTGCACTTCCCCTTATCAAGGGTCTGGTGTTGCTTGCCCATGGACTCAATCTCCCGATAGTCAATATGACCTTCAGCAGCGAAAGCCTGGAGTCCGTCAGTGAACAGCTCATAGCCACCAAGAGGTAAGCTCAAGAGGTTCTGCGCATGGTCTTTTGTGCCCAGTCGAGACTCGGCCAGGAAGAGTCTCCGTCGGGCAATCTGCACTGTGGCCACCACCCTAGTCAGAAGATCCAACCCCATAGAAGATCCAACTGCAGACAGTGGTAGAATTCTGGGGGTGCTTGAGGAACTGATAGCGGTTTTCCATCACCAGCCGGAAGCACCACGGGTTTTGGAATCCGCATCCATGGAATGCAACCGGGGCACCGCTTTGTCAGCAGTACGCTGCAGGGCAGCGACGTGCGATGTATGTGTCATGTGCAGTAGGTGGCTAAAGGTTCGTAGCCCGGCCTGGGCTGAACACTCTGCCACCTTGAGCTCTTCCTTAACTGACTGGTGCAACATATCACTTGGATGCATATCCTCCGATGTTGACTACTGGTCAGGAAGAAGGCGGACTGCCGTCCAACCTTCGAAGTCACTTCCATCCGCTTGACTTCGGACAGAGGGCCTCTGAAAAACTCAGTGAACCGAAGTGGTGCCGTACGCAAGGAATGCTTACCCTTTCCCTGTGGTCCCACTGATAGCGCTTCGAAGGCCGTATCCACAAATGGATCTAACCCTAACGAGGGTAGCTCAGGCTGGCGAGCCGTTGGCTGTCCCGTTAGCGATCGCTTTGCGGGTTCTTGCTGCTTAGTGTACGAAGGGACAACGCACACTTCAGCAGCATACGCTAGCGACCTAATTCAAGAGGACATATGGCCGAGCATAAGGAGCTGTGAGCCTCCCGGCATCTTCTATTGGGCGGCTGCCCGCATTAGAGCCGCATCAGTGGAATCATCGACGGCACCCACTTGCTGCTGGTTCAAGTCAACGGTCCTCTCCGGATGTTGAACCGACCTCCATATCCGAATCCTCTAGCAACCGGTCATCAAGAGACCCAATGATGGAGATGGATGAAGATCTAGGGTCACCTGAGGGGCGTGACCAAGAGGATTGGATATATCCTCTGTCCAACGGGTAACCTTCACAGCCAAGGCCAGATGTTCCCGGTCGAACGGAGGCATGATTGCGAGCATGGGCTAGCAACCCATCATCGGAGCAATCGCGGCCACCATATGATGCCATAATGCGGACCCATGGGTCTGTGTCTGTCGTAGATTGATCGACCTCAATCCTGGCTGGGCTGGTGGACTTCGCCATCCCGTCGAGTGCAGTTGTATCCCTATCAGTACCGTCTCCTGTTGGACCCGAGAAGGGCTGCACGGTGTCTCACTATCGACTAGAGCCGTAGGAGCACATGACGGTTCGGATGGTCAACAAGTCTCAGACAGGCCGCGCAAAGTCTTGGCTAGCACCTCAGACTTCTTGGTCGAAGAAATAGCAGGCGGCTTTTCCAATGCGGCACTCCCCAGACAGGGAACCACAAACACTGGGGAGCCAGTTTCGCTGCTAGTGCCCTGAGACAAGCCCAAAGCATAATTCAGCTGTGCAAAATGTGCGTCGTGTTCCGATTCAGGTATAAACCTTCCTACAGGTTGGGAGACCGCAGGAAGACCCGAACCGGAAGTACCCGGGTTCATGTTCATGACCGGTAGTGCCGCC
>JAVTVY010018196.1:0-79778 GCA_036873755.1 Hanleya hanleyi
AACTTTCCCCCTACCCCATTCATATTTTGACAGTTTTTGCGACGCCATTTTGTCAGGCTGGACCGCTATGACAAATTTGAATATATTTGACTGAAAATTTTGCATTCAGTACTAATATTGTTTACTATTATGTTGAACACAATTCAAAACAATGATATTCACACCCAACACAGGACTGGAATTATGAAACCAGCACAGGAGCTTGGGCTAGAAGGGAGGGGAAGGGGTGGATAACTCTTAGCATGACAGGGGAATATCTGTTACATTGTGTATAGTATTGCCATCTCCAATGCTGGCTTTATGGGACGGGGTGGAGGTCGGGGTGGGGGGAGGTAGGGCTGTTTTAATGGTCCCAGAGGAATTATTCTGTGACACTAAAGCTTCTGGGAAATTCCTGGGACAATTGGCACCCCGCTCCCGATAAAACACCAACATTGATGTTGGCAATTCTACACATCTTGTAACAGGTATTTTCTGGCCATGCTAAGAGTTACCCCTCCCCCCTTTCTAGTCCAAGCCCCTGTGCTGGTTCAATAATTTCAGTCCTGTCTTGGGTGTGAATAGCATTGTTTTGAATTGTGTTCAACTTGATAGTAAACAATAGTAGTTCTGGATGGAAAATTTCGAGTCAGATATGCAAATTTAATGTTACCTGAGAAAATGCCTGTTCTGTCATATAAGTGAAGGGTACTTTTTGTGGATTTTTTTTTATCTACTCCTTTCAATCTATGGGTCTGTACAAGTATAATGGTATATGACAGTCAATGGTTGAAAGTCATATTAAGATAAAACAGAGCCACAACTTTCCCCCTACCCCATTCATATTTTGACAGTTTTTGCGACGCCATTTTGTCAGGCTGGACCGCTATGTCAAATTTGAATATATTTGACTGAAAATTTTGCATTCAGTACTAATATTGTTTACTATTATGTTGAACACAATTCAAAACAATGATATTCACACCCAACACAGGACTGGAATTATGAAACCAGCACAGGAGCTTGGGCTAGAAGGGGGGGGAGGGGTGGATAACTCTTAGCATGACAGGGGAATATCTGTTACATTGTGTATAGTATTGCCATCTCCAATGCTGGTTTTATGGGACGGGGTGGAGGTCGGGGTGGGGGTGGGGGGGTAGGGCTGTTTTAATGGTCCCAGAGGAATTATTCTGTGACGCTAAAGCTTCTGGGAAATTCCTGGGACAATTGGCACCCCCCTCCCGATAAAACACCAACATTGATGTTGGCAATTCTACACATCTTGTAACAGGTATTTTCTGGCCATGCTAAGAGTTACCCCTCCCCCCTTTCTAGTCCAAGCCCCTGTGCTGGTTCAATAATTTCAGTCCTGTCTTGGGTGTGAATACCATTGTTTTGAATTGTGTTCAACTTGGGAGTAAACAATAGTAGTTCTGGATGGAAAATTTCGAGTCAGATATGCAAATTTAATGTTACCTGAGAAAATGCCTGTTCTGTCATATATATAGGTAGTAGTCTATAGAAGAGCCAAGGCATCTGAAATTAAACAGTAGGCTGGTGTATTATATGCCAAACAGCAACCGTGTTTTGAGAGAACCCCCATAGAACTATATATTTTCTGAAAGAGTAGGCTCTTGCCATGAAGCTGAGACAGATGTAAACATAGCTGACCGAAATCAGGGTCCCCATAACCCCTACTGAACATGCCCCAAACTTCAGGAAAATCCTCTAAATTTGGCCCAAAATAGGTCATATTCTCTCTCCATCACAGAAAAAACTTGACAATCGATTGCTTTGAAACTCACCGACACTGTGCCCAGTCGAAGGATCAACAAAAATTGGCAAAGAAAATCGGGGGTCGCCCACGCGGATTTCAAGCTCATTTCCCCACTGCAAAATATACCATGTGCTCGCAAGCAGAAAAAGGCCCCAATTTACAGCCACACTTTCGCACTTCCATCTTCATAGAGAAGCATTGGCCAATCTAACTGGTAAAATACCATGTATTGATTTGAAGCAAATCAACCAGTCAACTGAATGATATTACAAATATTAATAAACAATAAGCCAATAAAAATTCTCATGGGGTCAAACCTGGTGGAATATTAACTTCAAAGATTTTGAGGGGGACCAAAAATCCGCAACTGTGGACTGAGCCCTAAAATTTGCGACGTAATTACCTCCCCTGATAACGTCTCTTATCAGAAGAGGCAATATATGACGTTGAAAGAGGTATTACAGGGGAGACAACCCTGAGTTATGACGTCGCCAACGTTGTTTGAGGCATGAACAATCTTAACATGCAGTATAATTCCCATCGTTCATATCATAATGGACTCATAACATATTCTAATTTCCTATGATATGGATAACTGTTGCAATCTCTCTTGATTTCATCAGGAACTCACTGGCTCTGGGAAATCGTCAACATTCTGGTGTCGGGTAAAGAACAAGTGGAACATGAGAACCGGAAGAAGTTCGAAGGCATGATTGAGGCTCGACCAGCAGAATCTTTGGAGAAACTACCCTCAGTCCGCCTGCTCAATACCCATGTGACACCCGAGCTTTATCCAACCGATCTCATTAATAAGAAGGCCAAGATTATATACATCCTACGGAACCCCAAAGACGCCTTTGTTTCGTTCTTTCATTTCACGAAGAGAATGAAGTTATATGATTACCATGGATCATGGAACGGTTACTTCAAACAAATTATGGATGGTGAAAGTAAGTTATTCTATCGATACGACGATAAATGTAGCCCAAATTCATGGATTATTATTTTGCATACCAACGGAAGAAAATAAATTGTCCATTGTTGATTAGTTGATTCTGTTTCGTGAGATGTGGCGAACATACTGATGTTGAAATTTGGAAATCGATGGAATAATACATCCACATGGAATATTTAGGCACTCGGGTTTATTTTCCCCATGATCCTCTGCATGAGAGGTCATGTAAATTGGCTGAAAATGACCCCAATGTGATAATTTGTCATTGATCCTATTGTTTGTTGATATGCTAATTTATCATTGATCCTCTTGTTTGCTGATATGCAACTGGCGGTGAAAGCCGTTAGAAATAGTTCAGTGTTAACATAGGACTACACTGGAGGAAACAGCCTAGTTCACAAACATTCCACATGATCTGAATCAAGGAGCTCAGAAGGCATTACATAAAATAGGGAGAGTTTTTAATAATATTGAACTTCCAATACATATTCAAATTAACTCTTCCAAATCTTGATTCAAGCTCATTCCATAAAATAACTGTGAGTTGTATGGAAACTGCTCATGAACTCAAATAACTTCTGGATTATCATTGAAAAACTGAACAAAACACTTTCGGATCAAATTAGGCTGAAATATAAAATGGCCCTTGGATTATTAATTTGCATATCAATGGATGATCCGACTGTTGATAGTTATCAAATAAAGATATGTTTTGTTATTCAGAAATTGATCGTATAACAGCATTTTCGTTATTTTTGGATTAAAATATCTTAGTATAGCACAGATTCTTGTGCTGAAAATCTCATACGGGATTCGAACCAGCGACCAACAGAGCAGGGTATCCAAACGCCAGCATTATATGTCAGCGATTTGAACCATCTGTGATAGACTAATCACAAAATAACTAAAATACAATCACTTCCAAAATGGCAAAGTATCTTCATAAATTCAGCTGTGGAAGCTGTTTGTAATACTGTACTGCGGTGGTCTAATGGTTAGAGGGTCGGCCTCGTAAGCGGTAGGTACTGGGTTCGATCCCAGGCCGGGTCATACCTAAGACTTGAAAAATGGAACTTGTTGCTCCCTCGCTTACGCTCAGCATTAAGAGGATAGAACAAGGACTGGTTCGCTCGGTGTCAGTATAATGTTACTGAGTGGGGTGTCATGTCTGCCTACGGCATGATATTTCAGTGGGGCAGCACTATAAAATGGCAGCATTAGATCTGCTCTGTTACAAGTAGGTGCCCCTGTCCCTCCCTCCCCCTCCCCTCCCTTCCCTTCCCCGTCGTGATATAGCTGAAAAAATGTTGAAAGCGACGTTAAACCCTATTCACTCACTCACCCTGTAATACTGTACATGTATGTTCGCGCATGGGACTCGACCAATTTTCCGTATTACCATCCGTGTTATACTATGGTAGTTTCATCCAAAAATAACAAAAATACTGTTATACGATCACTTTCTAACTGACAAAAAATATCTTCATGTATGCATGTATGGGAGGTGTTTCATTACGGTCATAAGACTACCGGTCTGCTACCTCATATTTTTGTGGGAGGTCCGTTGGCCGAGTGATTTAGATCGCCGGAATATAATGCTGGCGGTTGGGTGCCTTAATCTGGTGGTCGCTGATTCGAACCCCGTATATTTTCAGCACTAATATCTGTGCTATACTAAGCTAGTGTAATCCCCAATAACGAAAATACAGTTATCAAATACGCACTGACTATCACAGTATATATAAAGCCGAATATAATATATTTAACGCAGTTTTACAACTAGCAACAATGTTCTATGAACAGAGAATGCGATGTGTCAGTTGAGTCCTTCTACGAAAATCTAGTATAGGAACGATGCCATGGGCAAAGCTTTCATAGATTCATTCTCGATCGATACGTGAGGTCCTGACAGAGACAATTACAACCGAAAACAACTTAGAACACGTCCGAAAGACTATGTTTCTTTCATCTGCTTTTGCTTAAACTCTTGCGAGGATGGCGTACAACTTCCCGCGTGTCCATGTTCCCAGCTCTGAGCTTCCAAGCCCTGAACCTCCATATCTCAGTTTAATTGCTTTCAGGATTGTCAGGCTGCAGTATTATACTTTCATCGATGTGACCCTTTAACGCTTGAATATGTCTAATATGTGCCTCGTCTTTGGTAACTTCTCGCTTCTGTGATATAGGAACTTTAATGATTTAATTGCTAATACACCAGGTTAGGACAATCCCGCTCTCGAAAAAGGAGGTAAAAAGGGTCGTTTCTGCTAAATAAATCAGTTCACATAATGCAGTTTTGAAGCAATGGTTAATTAGGAATCAAAAGTTATTTGGAAAAAACGACTCTTTTTACCTCTATTTTAGAGAGCGGGATCGCCCTAACCTCTATACGCTAAGAAGTTGACCGTCAGTGCCCACATCAATCCTACTCCTGAAAATGATTCACTTGTTTGATGATTCAAACGATATTCGTGGAAATTGAATTCTGTATTATTCATTCGCTGTCCGGTTGATAGTTAGGAAAGCAACATCTGTGTTTACCTGTGAATTATTAATCAACATCTGATTACCTGTGAATTATTAATCAACATCTGTGTTCACCTGTGAATTATTAATCAACATCTGTGTTTACCTGTCAATTATTAATCAACATCTGTGTTTACCTGTCAAGTATTAATCAACATTTATGTTTACCCGTAAATTATTAATCAACATCTATGTTTACCTGCGAATTATTAATCTAAATTAATCAACACCTGTGTTCACCTGTGAATTATTAACCAACCTCTGTGTTTACCCATGGATTATTAATCAACTGTCTTTTTTGCGATAGAAATTTAACTGAATCATTTAGCTCCCACGAAGTAATGCAAAATTCACAACTTGTGTGTGCAGATTCTTACGGATGTTGGTTTGAGTACATAAAGTCCTGGGACAAATTCTTCCAAGAGCATCCAGATATCCCCGTCTTGACTGTTTACTACGAGGATATGAAGAAGGTAAGTCTAGCCAGAATATTCTGTCACCTTCTTCTGAAAGGTTCAGGTAGAACATCATATATGTTGACATCTGTATATTGTCTACAGATTTACTGAAAAGAGAGTCAGCCCCAATGTGTATTCCATGCCACGAAGATCTCACATTGAAACATATTCTTATCGACTGTATAGATTTTAAGATTGTGAGAGATACTTTTTATCGAGCAGCTACTTTAGAAAATATTTTTAGTCGGATAAAAGAGGATTGTATTTTGGATTATTTGAGAGAGATCGGTTTGTTGTATAAATTTTACTGTATGTACATGTTTTTAATACATTGGATTACTAAGTTATTAAATTGGATTCTTAGAATTTTGTTCTAGCTGAAATATTGCTGAACTCGACGTTAAACCTTAATTCTCTCACTCCTACAGATTTGGGTAGCATGTTGCCGCGATTGTTCGCTTTTGTGATAGAAGCATCAGCATCGTCATGAATGTGATCACACATGAATGCATACTGATAGTCAAAGCGGCATCCTTTGTATATTTGTAGAATTTATCAGAAGAAGTTCAAAGATTGGCAGAATTTCTAGAAGTACCTTGCGACAAGGCCTTACTGGAAAATATTGTGGAGAAATCCACGTTCGACAACGCGAAGAAAGAGCATGGAAAAATGTCAGAGGAGTTCGCACGTAAAGTGGTTGGCGACACAAACCCAAATCTGAGAAAAGGTATACTTTTTCTTTCTTCAGGAAAAAGGTGTGTATTGATTTATACAGGGAAGAAAACTGATCCATTTGTCAACGTCGGCATTTGACCATACACGAGGAATGCAAACAAAATTCAACTACATAATTGTCGTACTTGTTTTGCCATTGTAATTGTTCCAAATATCGCACGATGCTGAAGACGTAGGTTGATATATTAGATGTATGTAGCTGCGAAAACGAGAATATCACATTTTATCACATACTTTTCGAGCAGCAATATCACATTGTATCTCATACTTGTCGAGCAGCAATATCACATTGTATCTCATACTTGTCGAGCAGCAATATCACATTGTATCTCATACTTGTCGAGCAGCAATATCACATTGTATCTCATACTTGTCGAGCAGCAATATCACATTGTATCTCATACTTGTCGAGCTGCAATATCACATTGTATCTCATACTTGTCGAGCAGCAATATCACATTGTATCTCATACTTGTCGAGCAGCAATATCACATTGTATCTCATACTTGTCGAGCAGCAATATCACATTGTATCTCATACTTGTCGAGCAGCAATATCACATTGTATCTCATACTTGTCGAGCAGCAATATCACATTGTATCTCATACTTGTCGAGCAGCAGCATCACACTCGTGTATATATTGAATCAACTAAATGTTTTCGTGACATCATTGTCCTTTGGTATGCTCATTTTCACACCGGTTTAACCGTGTTTTCCTTTCTATACAGCAGCAACAGCAACGCATTATAGAAGTCAGATCAGACGTTCAATAATCAGCCATCGTCCATGATTATCGATAGACCTTCGAACGACAGATAGCAACGATTCCAAATATGGGAGAATTGAAATTTAAAAAAAAGTACAAGACGGATTACAAGCGTATGGTCCGTCATGCATAATTCAGCCATCGTCCATTATAGAATATCCGCGTCCATAATCCAAGGACCTATTCCATATAACAGCATTAACACCAAATTCCAAAAGACACTAGTAGTAGTATAAACACGGAAAAGGTCAACTTGACCTCTTTGCACTTAAACTTGAGGGGTAACTCGTGATTTCCCTAAAGAATCCGACAGGGGGCGCCACCAGCTCAAGGCATGTACTGACATATTATGGATTGCATCAGCCTTGGCTGTGTGCCAAGTGTTGACCACTATAGTTCGGTTAACCTTTGACCTTTGTATTCCTCCGCGGTGATGCGGTCATGTCTGGCGGTGATGCGGTCGCCTCCGCGGAGAAAAAGTAGTTCCCAGAATTCAAATACACTGCATGGTTCGATTGGGTCGTATGAGGTATCATTGTGAAGCTTATGTGAGGGGGCATCTGATGGGCTGGGTGCGGGGTTGAAATAGCGTCATTCTGCGCATGCGCGGTGGCCAAAGGGTATGGAAATAAACGTTTTCGGGTCTTTGTGGGCCACTGGTGGTCCTATGGAGTCGAGTGAGGTATCAATGGGAAGCATACATGAGGGGGAATCCGACGGGTGGGTGTGGGGTTGGAATATCGGCATTCTGCGCATGCGCAGACAGGGAATTGTGGGAAAAGGGTATGGAGATAGACGTTTTCGGGTCTTTGTGGGCCACTAGTGGTCCTATGGAGTCGAGTGAGGTATCAATGTGAAGCATACATGAGGGGGCATGCGACGGGTGCGTGTGGGGTTGGAATATCGGCATTCTGCGCATGCGCAGACAGGGAACTGTGGAAAAAGGGTATGGAAATAGACGTTTTGGGATCTAGGGGAGCGCCTAATGGGCCTATGGAGTCGTATGAGGTATTAATGTGCAGCACACATGAGGGGGCATCCCCCTGGACTAGTGTCTCGGTCGTGGCCACCAGTCTGCGCATGCGCAGACAGGGAATTGTGGGAAAAGGGTATGGAGATACACGTTTTGGGATCTCGGTAAGCCCCTAGTGGACCGATGGGGTCAAGTGAGGTATCAATGTGAAGCACACATGAGGGGGCATCTGACTGGACTAGTGGCTCGCGCAGACGGAATTGTGGGAAAAGGGTATGGACATAGACGTTTTAGGGTCGACATGGGCCACTATGGGTCCTATGGAGTCGTATGAGGTATCTATGTGAAGCATTCGTGAAGGCGCATCCGACAGAGTGGGTGACACGTGGAGCTGGCGTCATTCTGCGCATGCGCAGTAGACCAAGTGTATGAAAATAGACGTTTTGGGATCTAGGGGAGCCCCTAGTGGGCCGATGGGGTCGAGTGAGGTATCCATGTGAAGCACACATGAGGGAGCATCCGCCTGCACTAGCGTCTGGTCCGTGATTGACATTCTGCGCATGCGCAGACAGGGAATTGTGGGAAAAGGGTATGGAAATAGACGTTTTCGGGTCTAGGTGGGCTACTATGGGTGCGATGGAGTCGTATGAGGTCTTATTTTGAAGCTCTCGTGAAGGGGCAGCCGCCTGGACTAGTGTGTCGTCCGTGTTCCACATTCTGCGCATGCGCAGACAGGGAATTGTGGGAAAAGGGTATGGAAATAAACGTTTTGGGATCTAGGGGAGTCCCTATTGGGCCGATAGAGTCGTATGAGGTATCGTTGTGCAGGATACGTGAGGGGGCATCCGTCTGGACTAGTGTGTCGACTATTTTCGATTTTCTGCGCGTGCGCAGACAGGGAATTGTGAGCAACGCCCGCCAACGCCAAGCTCAACGCTTCAACGTCCTGGTGAATTAGCCCAAAAGCTCTGATTTTTCTAGAATTGTCACTAATTCATTGGAAATGCAGTGACGCCCGTCAACGTCCGCCTTAACGCCTAGCATAACAACAAGGATGAGAGAACAACAACGAGTTTTTTTCATATAGTTTATTTTCCCCTCCACCATAACATACCCACGCTGGAGGAGCCGCGTTGGGCATGTTTACAATTCAAGAATACTCTTGTCCAATCAGAGACCGCCATTTGGTCCTGCCATATTCGTTCTTGCCCGTTAGATGTATTCTCGGCTGTCCAATCAGAAGTCGCCGTTTCAGAAAGTTTCATCTTTGCTCGGTGTGACCTAATATGATTTTTACTCATTCATTCATCTGTCTGTACATCTGTTACAAGTCTCTCTTTCGAGATAATCGCGGCCATATTTTTCCATACAAGGAAAAAACGTCCTTTGGTGGCAAGCTCTCACTTCGCCCACTGGAAAAGCTCCTCTCTTCTCATGCAAAGATCACACCCAGCCAAGGGTACACCTTCAAGGCAGGTCAGACATCGCTGGCGATGGTAGCGGAGATCCCCGGGCTCTCCCCTGGTTGAACTGTAACCCACACTGAATAAATCATCTATCATTTCCATAGTTATGGGTGGGTATATTTTGGTAACTCTTTTGGGGAGTCGAGCGGGAGCCGGCACCTTTTCGTCAATCTTCAACGATTGCTCGTCTGCCTTGGAATTGGCTGGCTTCTCCATTTGATCGGGTCTGGTACAGGTTGTGAGAATGTACACCTAACATGCGTGTTTCCCCATAGCCTCTTCCAAGTGACGCTTGGTCTTCAAGATGGACCTGTGTGTGGGGTCGCCTTTCATTTCAAGGGGCAGCAGGCTATACCGCTTATAGATGGCCATGGCTGTTTTCCTGATGCAGGGTCGCATTTCGGTGTACGCCTGTTGTAAGTTATCCTGTCCGTCGTCTTAGATTACCGCAGCATAACTACGAATAGCTTCATTCATAATACGATCCCAGAAGGTAGGCTCTGCCTCACTTTCCTGGGATGTAGGCTGACTGTCTGAGGTCAAGCTCTCTGTATCAGTAGATATACTGTCAGCAATCTCGGTTTCGGTATCAGTCGATACACTCTCAGCCGCCTCAGTGGGCTCCTCGGTGTCGCATCATATCGTAATGTCTGGTGAACGTGCGTTCGCACTCAAAGCAAGTATAAGCCATGTCGACGGTTGAACGTCGACTGAGCGTGTTTTAGCAATACACTTCATTTTATAGACGCCCGTAACGCTTAGCTTAACGCTTCAGCGCCTTCGAGAATCCAGCGAAAGGAGATGAAAGGCATCCTCGACACTGGGATGAATCACTATCGGCTCTTCAATTCGGAACGGCGGATCGATCTCCATAGGTTCTTCCATTCGAGGATGTAGGGAAGGGAGATGAAAGGGCTCTTCAAATCGGGGCGGGGGATCGACCTCCATGGGTTCTTCCATTCAAGGATGCATTCCCATGGGAACTGAAATATCCGGTCTGGAGAGTGGCGAGCGTGATCCGTGTATGACACTATGGTGACGTTTCAATTGACTGGGATGTTTAAAGACTATATCACACTCTGCACATGTGTGAGTGGGTACTTCGTGGCATGCACGTCTGTGACAACGTAAACTGTCAAGGCGATGAAAGGGCTTCCAGCAACTCATACACGTGAACATTGTTGTAGAGTGTCTGCTGAGTGAAACGTCGACTGTGCGTGTTTTGTGAATACACTTGCTTTAATAACGCCAGTCAACGCCTAGCTTAACGCTTCAACGCCCTGGTGAACTAGCTCACAAGCTCTCATTTTTCTAGACACCAATACATCGAAATGCGATGACACCCGCCAACGTCCGTCTCAAAGCCTTAACGCCCGTCTCCATGCCTGTCTCAACGCGTTATGCCATGTCCATCATCATTGGACGTTGATGTTGGAGGTTGAAGAAGATAAGTTCCCGTCTCCAGCTGGGTCTCCATAAAGGTTTGAAATGCCTCATACAGGCTCAGCAATTTCTGGGCACGGGTAGTTGTGTTGGTATCCTCATTGGATATTATCTGTTTCTTATGCAGCAGAAGACATACGCGTGTCACCCATTGGATGTCATCTATGAGCGTGATAAGATGTGAAGGCATGCGTTGGTGCTGAACGGTGACTCCACCTTGCGCTGTATCAATAATAGCATCGACATTGGCTTGACGTAAGGCTTCGGCTAGAATATCCTCGTTGTCGGATTCAAACAAGTTGGACTCTGCAGTGCTCATGGTGAAATGAGGGGAGTGGTGCCGTGTGGTCCATTTATAGTGAGACGCTTTTGGTCTTAATGATGCGTTCGAACAAATATTTCTTTTGTGCTATTGCGGTGACATACGCCGCTTTCCAGTTCATGCCCGAGGGTTTCAACATCGACGCTGTTCTTTCGATTTGCATATGGACCGGGTCCTTGTCCAACAATTTCATATGGGTCAAGAGGTCGCCATACTGCTGACGTAAATCACGTCGTAGTCTGGGTGCCAAAGTATTATGGGCTAAGATTGCGGCTTCCTCTTTCGAATACCCTTTGCGGTGAAACTTGTTTCCTGTGGCCTCCAACATCTCCCCCATCTCGGCGTCCATTCTTTCTGTGAACAAATCCTTCCATAGCCTCGAGTTCACATTATGTTCATTCCCTTGTACGGGTACGGGTTGGTCTTTCACGGTTGGGTGGTATTCGGAGACTAATGGTATGAAGGGGACCTGTTGTACGGGAGCGGGTTGCTGTTTTTCCAGGAGTGGACTCGGTGGCTGCGGTGATGCCTCGCCGGGTAACAGGTGTGTCGTCAGCCGACGATCTTCGGGGGTATGGGCTTTTAAATTCGACCACCAAACACACGGATTTGAGCTCTGTCGATGGGGTTGGAGAACAACACAAAGTATTGCCAGTTCAAGGCAATATCTCTGGAAGCCTTCCCTTGAGGAAAGAGATTCTGAGTCAAATAGATGACGGACAGATTGCGATGATGGGACCCTTTGGTTAATAGGTCGGCGATTTTCGAATTGTCCTTGGCCGCACTCATCAGATCATCGAGCACTGCCACGTTGGTCTGCTCGGAATCGAAGTAAGAGGGTTCGTCTATGTCGTGAGGAATTCCTGGGACAAAGCTCACATTCTTTTTCCTGTTCTGATAGTACAGATCTGGATCTTTTTGCTCCAGTTCAATCTTTTAAGCACTCATTGCGTACTATTTTATATAACTAATTTTAAATTATCTCCTAGTGATTGTTTTGTCAATTTTACACAGATTTTTATCTTAAATTCTACACGTGTTTTATGTTTTTTCCTATAGATCTTTTACCGTTAATCTCTTAACTTGCTTATAATATCGTCTTAGTTTTACATGTGCTATCATATTGTATGTTTTGTGAATTTATCTACCGTCTGTGATATATGCTTATGTATAATGTTATAACCTATATGTATATTATTATTATTATTATTATTTTTTTTTTTTTTTTTTTTCTTCTTTTCTTAATTTGTTGTTTTAATATTTGTATATATAGTCTTTAGTTTAATCTTAGTTTACGGAGCCTGTAAATGGGTCCTCTGGGCCCGTTGGTCATCCTTGGAAATAAATAAATAAATAAATAAATAAATAAATAAATTCTGTAATCGCATAGTTTCGTAGGCGGGCTGCCATTGGCTATAACACCAAACAACACGTGTCGGAGCTGGGGTTGCCACACCTTCCTCTAAGAACTTCATCACCCAGGACGTCTTTCCACACCCCGTGGGGCCGCTCACCGTCATCGTATACGGATGTTCTACGCCACTTGGTGGACCTATAGCGGGACTTGGTGGTGTCTCTTGTCCATGCGTTAGACGCATATGTCTGAGCATATTGTCGCGACGAGAGAGTGTCTTTTGACAGAACGGGCATGTACTCGACATGGTACCCGGTCAAAGGATGGATACAGACTGAGGCTAATGGTGTACAAACGACCTTATATGACCACTCACTCACTCACTCACTCACCGTCGTTAATGCGTTCATGCGTTAAGACGGGCATTGTGCACTCACTCACTCACTCACTCACTCACTCACTCGCGCGCATACACTCACACTCACAGGTAACGCTACCAGGTAGTTGGATGGAAAAATAGGCCGTTCTCTACTCCAAATGCACTCCTTCGCACCTCCGAAACTCCCGCTTTCGCTACTACTCTCACTGATGACGTCACCAGTGACGTCACAGGTGACGTGGACATCCCTTCAAGTCGTAGTCTACACCCCAAGAGTTACAAAATAACATTTTCCTAGACACATTCGGACCAATAATGGTGCATATCGGCCTCAAAATGTCTATTTCCATACTACGGTCTGCCTGCGCATGCGCAGAATGACGATATTCCTAAAACCCATCCGCCCAGGCGGAGGCGCCCTCACGTATGCATCAAATTGATACCTCATTCGACTCAATCAGACCATTAGTGGCCCACCTAGACCCCAAAACGTTCCTTCCAATGCACTTTTCCCACAATTCCCTGTCTGCGCACGCGCAGAATGGTGACAACGGTCGAGACACTAGTCCAGGCGGATGCCCCCTCACGTATCCTGCACGACACCTCATACGACTCCATCGGTTCACTAGGGACTCCCCTCGATCCCAAAACGTCTATTTCCATACCCTTTTCACACAATTCCCTGTCTGCGCATGCGCAGAATGTCGAACACGGACGACACACTAGTCCAGGCGGCTGCCCCTTCACGAGAGCTTCAAAATAAGACCTCATACGACTCCATCGCACCCATAGTAGCCCACCTAGACCCGAAAACGTCTATTTCAATACCCTTTCCCCACAATTCCCTGTCTGCGCATGCGCAGAATGTCAAACACGGACCAGGCGCTAGTGCAGGCGGATGCTCCCTCATGTGTGCTTCACACGGATACCTCACTCGACCCCATCGGCCCACTAGGGGCTCCCCTAGATCCCAAAACGTCTATTTTCATACTCTTGGTCTACTGCACATGCGCAGAATTCCACGTGTCACCCACCCCGTCGGATGCGCCTTCACGAATGCTTCACATGGATACCTCATACGGCTCCATAGGTCCCATAGTGGCCCATGTCGACCCCAAAACGTCTATGTCCATACCCTTTTCCCACAATTCCCTGTCTGCGCATGCGCAGAATGGTGATAACGCCCGAGCCACTAGTCCAGTCAGATGCCCCCTCATGTGTGCTTCACATTGATACCTCACTTGAGCCCATCGGTCCACTAGGGGCTTACCTAGATCCCAAAACGTGTATCTCCATACCCTTTTCCCACAATTCCCTGTCTGCGCATGCGCACACTGGTGACCACGACCGAGACACTAGCCCAGGGGGATGCCCCCTCATGTGTGCTTCACATTGATACCTCATACGACTCCATAGGCCCATTAGGGGCTCCCTTAGATCCCAAAACGTCTATTTCCATACCCTTTCCCCACAATTCCCTGTCTGCGCATGCGTAGAATGCCGATGTTCCAACCTCACATCCACCCGTCGGATGCCTCCTCATGTATGCTTCACATTGATACCTCACTCGTCTCCATAGGACCACTAGTGGCCCACAAAGACCCGAAAACGTCTATCTCCATACCCTTTTCCCACAATTCCCTGTCTGCGCATGTGCAGAATGCCGATATTTCAACCCCACACCCACCCGTCGGATGCCCCCTCATGTATGCTTCCCATTGATACCTCACTCGACTCCATAGGACCACCAGTGGCTCCCCTAGATCCCAAAACGTCTATTATCATACTCTTGGTCTACTACGCATGCGCAGAATGACGCTATTTCAACCTCACGCCATCAGATGCCCACTCACATAAGCTTCACAATGATACCTCATACGACCCAATCGGATCATGCAGTGTATTTGAATTCTGGGACTACTTTTTCTCCGCGGAGGCGACCGCATCACCGCCAGACATGACCGCATCACCGCGGAGAAATACAAAGGTCAAAGGTTAACCGAACTGTAGTGGTCAACACTTAGCACACAGCCAAGGCTGATGCAATCCATAACATGTCAGTACATGCCTTGAGCTGATGGCGCCCCCTGTCGGATTCTTTAGGGAAATCACGAGTTACCCCTCAAGTTTAAGTGCAAAGAGGTCAAGTTGACCTTTTCCATGTTTATACTACTACTGACACTCATAGTATACATACACATAGGCTTGTTTCCTGCAAGAGAGAAGCGGTCAACAGTTTTCAATGATGCCGGCAAGACATCATGATGGTCCAAAAATATTAAAATCCGTATCGCTGATCAGTATTCTACGGAGCCGTAAAAGGGACATGGAAATTATTTTTTTCATTCCCCATTTTTTTTTTTTTTTTTTTAAGTCGTTATAACGTCTTAATAAAAAAACAAAAAATAGGGGCTATTTTTTTTTTCTTCTTTTCTTTTTATTATGTCGTTATAACGACTTAATTGACCAATGAAATTGCAGCATTAAGTCGTTAGAACGACTTAATTCACCAATGAAATTGGAGTATTAAGTCGTTATAACGACTTAATTGACCAATGAAATTGCAGCATTAAGTCGTTAGAACGACTTATTAAGTCGTTATAACGACTTAATTGACCAATGAAATTCCGTCTTACTTCTGCAGCTTTTATTTTGTTAACTGACAACTGCCCTCAAAACAGCGTTTAGTATGCAGTATGAAGTCTGATGATGCCATTGAAGTAATAAACTTTGGATAAATTGGAGAGATACGTAGGCTATAGAGGTGGGAAAAGTTGACGACGTCTGCCGACTAAAAGGCAACCCTATGACTCTATGCCCAAACCTGCCAATTCACATGGCTTCTCTGTGTTGGTCCGATAATATCGCCAAAATTGTTTTGCTCGCCACCCTCCATTACAGATAATTGAGGAGCTTGTAGCGTTGGCTCGGGCGGTATGGCGGCTCACTTCAAAGAATTAAAAATGGGTCAGACATGCTGATAATTGTATAGGTAGCCGTAGTCCACTCCTAAACAGCCAAGCGAAAAAATGTGAAATGCAGACGGATTTTACTAACACCTATTCAGGCACGGCGGAGCCGGGGGAGAGGGGTGGGATGGGTTGAGGGGCTAAACACTGGATTATAGTTTTGATGATTTTTCGCAGAGAATAACACATGTGATACAAGTGCCGTAATCCTACTATCATAATGCACCACAACACAGCGTTTGCATGCGTAAATTCGACACTTTCTGGGAGAGCCGTTCATAGATTGAACAAGACTGAACTTATGGAGTTTTACATCCAGTTATGAAAAATGGAGAGACCCATGCAATCAAAACATGAGAGTGGGAACTAAGCTCCGGATCGAGCAACGGTTTAATGTTCATTCAAAACAAACAGAAAATATACCGTCAAAATGCATCAAAACAAAATAAATCGAACATAATGTATGTAGATTAACTTTCACTTTTGTTTCGCATAAGCACGCATCGATATTGAAAAGTATCAGACCTTATGCCCCCGTTTGACATTCTGGTAAAACACATACAAATGAGGACTAACACTTCACACGTGGAGCGTTTGTAGCCATAATGTTTGCATATTCAACATCGAAATATAGTACGCTCACAAACCACATAAATAGATGTCTGTTTAATATATCAATAGATACTCTGATTACATAATCCACATTCGTTTATTTCTACGTGAAATTCCATGGTCCGCTGATCTCTCTCTCATTTTTTTTACAGGTCTAATGGGGGGAGGCGGGACCCCCTGACCCCCACCCCCCGTAGATCTGCCCTTGATAGTGCCTATCTAAACGCTGTTTCACCGGGGAGTTGTCAGTTAACAAAATAAAAGCTGCAGAAGTAAGACGGAATTTCATTGGTCAATTAAGTCGTTATAACGACTTAATAAGTCGTTCTAACGACTTAATGCTGCAATTTCATTGGTCAATTAAGTCGTTATAACGACATAATAATAATAAAAAAAAAAAAAAATAGCCCCTATTTTTTCTTTTTTTTTATTAAGTCGTTATAACGACTTAAAAAACAAAACAAAAACAAAAAAATGAGGGATGAAAAAAATAATTTCCATATCCCTTTTACGGCTCCGTAGTATTCTTAAGCCAAAATATTCGTTGTAAAATCGTCATCTGGAGAATGATGTATCTCACTCAGGCTTTGATTGTGCCTCTTCATATGACCACCATGAGGATCGTGAAGGATGCCTTCAAGAGAGAAGATTTCAAAATACTTCTCCGACATTGAGCAGATTTGCTTTGTTTTAGTGTTGATGATCTCCTCCGTGTGACACACAATTGGAGAATATTGGTGAACTACATGATGACATGCAGTTAGATATTGAAACGACATTGAACGCCATTATCGTTTACTGTTACACTTGCTACATGTAATTTGGAACGTCCAGTTCACGTATCGATGTGTCGAGTCCATATATATAAGCAGAACTGTAGCTCAAAAATGTGAGATAGAAGAATCTTAATAAAACTGACTATGGCCAATAGGGAAAGAGAGAGAGAATTAAGGTTCAACGTCTCGTTCAGCAATATTTCAGCTACACAGCGACGATAAAACAAAATTCTAATTCAAAGTATTCCAACAAAAACAACTTAATAACTCAGCAATCCAGAAGTACTCAACACAACACATTAAATACATGTACATACATTAAAATTTATACAACAAACCGATTTCTCTCAAATAACCTAACATACTATTTCTTTTACTCGACTGAAAAGATATTCTGAAGTAGCTGCTTGATAAAACGAATCTCTTACAAAAGAATCTTTGTGACATGGAATAGGTAAGGTGTTCATAGGAGTACTTTGCCAATACTCCACTGTGCCCACAAAAGTGTACTTTATTACCGGCATAAACCAGGTGCTCAAAAATGCAGCCAATAAATAGTCAAGTCAATATTTCTCCTATGGCGGTTGACTATCATAAGTGGACATAATTGTATACTACAGCTGAAGGTATATGAATATTAAAGTTCTGTCGATGTTATTAAAATAACAGTTGTATTTCTTGCAGGAATTATTGGTGATTGGAAAAATCACTTCACAGTGGCAGAAAACGAGAGATTCGATGCGGAGTACAAAAACAAAATGGCTCAACTGTCTTTCCATTTTGAGCAGTATATGTAAAGAAACCTTTTCTAGTCACGAGTTTACTTTTGTAATTCCCTGATCAGTGTATCCGAAATATGATTGGAGATTATATTTTCCAAGATTAAAAATCCCACAGCTCCTACTCGCTCACTAACTTTACGAGTAATAAATATTTAGTTGTCAGTATATGTCTAACCACCCCCTTGAAATCATATAGCTATAATTTTCTAAGATAAGTTACATTAAGAAAGAAATTTTGTTTTGAGAAATTGTGAGGTTGGGAATACAAGTTAGATGGTGACGATTTCGAATTTGAATAATATGTTTGTTCATATGAATCGTTGCTTACTCCCTCAGTCGCTCGCTCAGCCCCTCTTCCTTCGCACACATCCCAACGACTCACTCCTCAGTCACTCACCCTCATTATACACACACTCATCCGATCACTCACTCACACTCCTCACTCACTCAATCCACACTATCTGACTCACACTCCTCATTTACTCCTTATTCACTCACTCCTCAACCGCTTACTCATTAGTCACTCTTCGTTCACTCACTCACCCCTCACTCACTCTTGATTTATTCACTCATTCCTCACTCACTCGCTCGTTCCTCACAATTTCGTATAATTCATTAGTATAGATTTTATAGGAAGAATTAATGGATGGAAAAGTCTGTTAATGTATAGTATGTTCAAATGTTATATTAGGAACTGATTAATAAAATATTTATAACGCTACGCATTGAGTTTGCGTTCTTTTCCCCCTTGGCGGTTTTTTATGTTTCTCATAGTATACCATACCACATTAGAATTGTGTCCACTTTGTTTTTGTGTCCATACCGTCTATGGCCTCTTAGAAATATTTTCAGATGCTGAATTTATAAGTATGATTTTAGTTTCATGACCTCATTGTTACGTTACCGAAATATTTAATTAAGGGTCTCCAGATTCTCGCATAAGATATCATTAGTTTGATATAGCTCGTTCTGCACGTGCTTTCTCATTCCGCACTTGCGTTGTCGTCTTTAAAATTGAATCCCCCCTTATACTCGTCTTCTGCAAACAAACGGATATATAGTGTATGACTGCACTGTTATGGCCATCGGAGTGAAAAGCTGGCACTAGTTCAGCTTTCTCTAGTATGGAAGGGTGGCATGTGCCTCGAATGTGGAGAAAGGAGCAGCTGCATGGCGCAGGTACAAAAAGAGTAGATGTCCAATAGAATTAATGATATTAAAGGTTAAGAGAGAGAGAGAGAATTAAGGTTTAACGTCACGTTCAGCAATATTCCAGCTATATAGCGACGATCAAACAAACTTGTAAGTACATGTATTTAAGTTGATAACTTAGTAATCCAACACATTAAAACATACACACATTAAAACTTTTGCAACAAACCGATTGCTCTCAAATAACCTATGGATTATGTACCCCTTAAGTACCCCTGACGATGGATAATTGGAACAACATAAAGCAAAAGGGCGTGTATATCGATTTTCACACAGTATCAACAATTTACGAGGCTATAATTCACGAGTACAAAGGATAAAACGGTTGAGTGAGGTGACAAAGGGACTAAGGCGTGTTCAAAGTTCACGAAGTTGAGCGTTCGCGATAACAAAGGGGCAAAGTATAAGTTAAGCCTCACGAGGTCGATGGCATCATCAATACACTTAAAACAATTAACATGTGCCTTGGGAAGCTCAATTGTGCACTACTGGGGAAAATGTGCTGAAATTTTTTAGAATAAACTACTGTGGGCGTGCCTCTGGTTGAGAACGACGCGCGCGGATCAGAAATAAGACAATGTTTTGGCTTAATCGTCTCTGTAAATTTATACCGTAGTCAAATTAGGTTACAGTTTAAATAAGCGGAAGGTCATAAAACTTCGTCTGGATTACTATACAGTCATGGCGGTGATTAAAATATACAGAAAATACATTTCAGAATGGATATATAACGAACAGTGGGAATTGAAAGCTCTTCTAGGTCGAAGAGTAATGTAACTTCATCAGAATAGTTTTTGTGTGCGATACAGGGACCCCAGAACAGCGAAGAACAGTACGTTCAAGATCGTACAAGTTCGTAAGATCGTGCTCTGCCTTGTTGCCTATGGCAGTGTCCCACTAAGCCAGACAATAAGAAGAAAAGAAAAAAATTGTTGATGCGACTGCATCATGTCAGTGACAAACTGGGTATCAATTAGCAAGTACTGTTAAGTATATACTGTTGCAGTCAGCATAGTCTCTACTTTAACTAGAGCTGCGAGCAGCTATGGGTCGGCTTCCGAAATTACGCATGATAGACGATCTAGACAATCCTGACAGACACTTTGAATATTCAATTCAATTAATACTAATTCTAATTCCTGAGCATGTATTTCATCACATTCCCCATCCAAATCCGTTATTTGAAAATTCGACAATTTTGATTGGCCGCTGGCAGCCATTTTCTTTTACGGTGCAACATTTCAAATAGAATTTTGAGAGACCCTGATCCATTGATTATGTGTACCAAGTTTCGTGTTGATTGCTTCATTGGTTCCAGAGGAGTAGAGTTTAGAAGATTTTTTTTGAAAACGGAGTAAATCCAAGATGGCCGCTGAATGCGGTTTTATACTACTAAATGTGAGTCAATATACTGTTGCCAAACTGTCCTCTGCGCATTGCGCCGCAAGGTCAATAGGCCTCGAAATGCGCTTTTATACTACTAAATGTGAGTCCATATACTGTTACTATACTATCCTCTGCGCATTGCGCCGCAAGGTCAATAGGGCTCGAAATGCGCTTTTATACTACTAAATGTGTCAATATACTGTTACTATACTATCCTCTGCGCATAGCGCCGGAAAGTTAATAGAGCTCGAAATGCGCTTTTATACTACTAAATGTGAGTCAACATACTGTTAATATACCATCCTCTGCGCACTCAGTATGGTTCGAAATGCGCTTTTATACTACTAAATGTGAGTCAATATACTGTTATTATACATTCCTCTGCGCAATGTGCCGCAAGGTCAATAGGGCTTGAAATGCGCTTTTATACTACTAAATGTGTCGATAAACTGTTACTATACTATCCTTTGCACATTGCGCCGCAAGGTCAATAGGGCTCGTAATGCGCTTTTATACTACTAAATGTGAGTCAATATACTGTTAATATACCATCCTCTGCTCATTGCGCCGCAAGGTCAATAGGGCTCGAAATGCGCTTTTATACTATTAAATGTGTCGATATACTGTTACTATACTAATCCCACGTGCTGATCAAGAAAAAGTTTTTTTTTGAAGCTCTAAACGTATTTTTGAATTTTTGAAGCGCAACACCAAACCATCAAAGTAAAGCTGAAAAGAAAACTGACATGATACATGTCTACAACCCATTGATGTTGGACAAGAGCTTCTAGACCAGCATTTTGATGATATTCTTTGTCTAGTACCTGTTGAAAAAAACTCACCTATTCAGTTGCTACTGAATGATGGAAACGAGGCAAAGTCTTTCCCAGTTTTATATGCAGAAGGAGCTTCAATTCTAAGCGATGAACGTCAGAGTAAGTTATCATTAGTCCGATATATCCATTGTTGTCTAATGGGTGCACACAACATGTTTGCAAGGAATATAGATTTCATATTCTATTCACAGTTTAAGTTTGAAGTACATCAAGTGAAGAGTGCAGTCTCAATTGCAGCCGTTTGAAAATGTGACGAGGGTTACAAATTTATTAAGGCTATCCGAGGAACACTACCATTTGAATAGAGTTTAGAAGATTTTTTTGAAAACGGGGTAAATTCTAGATGACCGCTGAATGAGGTTTTATACTACTAAATGTGAGTCAATATACTGTTACTATACTATCTTCTGCGCATTGCGCCGCAAGGTCAATAAGGGTCGAAATGCGGTTTTATACTAATAAATGTGAGTTAACATAGTCTTACTAACTATATCATCCTCTGCGCATTGCGCCGCAAAGTCAATAGGGCTCGAAATCCGCGTTTATACTATTAAATTTTAGTCAATATACAACCACCTCGTTGGGGTCTAATAACCCCCCAGCCACCAGTCAGATTTTGGACCTGATTCTGGGCCTTCGCGCACATCGCCGGAAGTGACATCATATATAGTAAAATAGATGTTTACCGAATATTTCGATTACTTTTCAAGTCTGCATAATACCTCCATTCACCTATAGCGTTACAAAGAATTATCTGGAGATAATTTCCCCTGTTTATCTGGACAGAGCATATGAAAAGTAGTTCGCTTATGTGCAACACTAAAGGAGTTGTTCGGCCGTATTCAAACTGAACGGTGCGTTGGTTGGTTTCCCCTATACGTCATAGCAACGTAGTAAAGGTCAACTTCCGCTATTGGTGGCAGGGATGGTAATGGAGCCTGAACAATGGAGCATGCGCTGTGGGGAGTTTGGTCGATATACTATTATATACTACCCTCTGCGCATTGGGCAGCAAGCCGGTCAATAGGGCTTGAAATGCGCTTTTATTCTTCTCCGTGATTTTATGATTGCTGAATCTCAGCAACCATTTGGTCGATTATGGTCAAACTTCAAATATATATTAGACATGTGTCGCATATTTATGATTGCCATATATTTGAGAATGGCGGTAAAACTATTGAATCTATGTTATCTCGCTCAAACGCTTGGCATACTTCCAAAATAGCTGTTTTTGTACAATATAACGCAGCAAACTGGAAGGCTGTAATTCCACACTTAGTTAGTTAGTTTAGATGTGTTCCAATTTTGAAACAATTTAAGATGGCAGTCAAATCAGTGATATTTTTTTGATCTATTTTTTGCGGTGTGGTTGATAGCTGTCACTATACTCTCTCTTTCTCTGTCCAAAATTACAACCTGGTTATTTGTGAATGCATCTTCAGTATTACGCACGCCATCGAAATTTCGGCGCTGATGTTGAATCATTCTTTAGTGTAGGGGTTGTTAATTTTCATCATCACCAGTTTCTGTCCAGAATTGGCCTATGTCATCAGATTCAGGACAATACTTGTACTCCAAATATGGATAGTCGGAGATGTCAATGAACTAAAAGGGATCTGGAGACCTATTAATCAAGAGGCGTGACCTGTGACGCAGACTTAATGTCACAGGATATGCTTAGAGATATCAATTTACTTTGAAGTAACTAAAGGGCAAATTCGGGCCTATTCATAAACGTTTCGAATTTTGGAAGATAACTCATCGCGGTTAAGCGTATGTGATTCCCATTGAGAGTTGTCTTCCTTGCGTTCAGAGTGTATAGATGGCGCTATGATAGAAATGTTTTCCTCGTACGGGGTATTTCACAAGTTGACGCCATTTTTGTTGTTACGAAAACGTTTTTGCGCGGATGTTTTCACCTTTTGCAAGAAATTGTACCATGCTATTATATAATAAGTTGTCGTGTATGTATCAATGCATTCACAAAACGGAAGACGTAGAATAGCTGTATTATAATTGTGATAATGAAGTTATGATTTTGAAATCTAAATAAAACTCAATTTTTGACAACAGTACGTATCATGCATAAAAACAATTCTGTCGAAATAGGCCTATTTGTTTTTGTGAAAATGGATGGCAGGAATGGTTTGAGTACAGATCCGTCTTTGTTGACACGCTTTGAGCCTACTATACATATCTGGGTTTTGTTTCTGTCTAAATACTTGACCATTAACGTAGAAATGGGCAGTGTCCAGTTTCGTTGAACAAGTGTTAGTGTTTACGCTAAAGCTGTTATTTAAACTGTGATGGTTTTTAGGGAATTGGCTTGCAGGTCATTATATGTGTATTTCTTCAGAATTAAACGAACACAAAAACGTTGGCAACAATCATTATTTCGCCCTATATTTCAGCGTCTGTAATACTCCTGATAGACTGCTATCTGGATGCGGTGGCAAGTTCTGTTTGGTATGTTAAGTAAACAGCAGTTGTGGAGGAATTTTGACTTTTTATCTAAATAAAACAAATGTTTAAAATACATTTGAAAGTAGAATGTTAGGAAAATATTTTCTGAAGTGTTGAACCTCTTTTTAAGTGAAATGATAATCACTGATAATTTATATTGTCATTAACTTTTCAAGAGCATTAGACAATGGATACCTTTATGAGAAATGGATTATGCATCCACATAAAGGTACAAAGAATTCTTTATTCTATCGTCAAACTTCACTGATATTTTGATCTAGTGGTGAGACAAATGTGGGACAAAATTTGGCCCAGGTTATTACTCTGTTAGAGACGAATTGTCTTTTATGTGAAGCACTGATTTCCAAATATAACCCAAGAAATCGCCTGGCAATGACGGCCTTACACAGGCAAACTTTCACCGAGCAGTACTGCTCAGTTACCTACCAGTTACCTATCGGTCGGTAACTGAGCAGTACTGGTAGTTAAGGTCCCCTTACAGTACTGTTCAGTTGTCCACTGATAGGTAACTGGTAGGTAACTGAGCAGTACTTGTCAGTTACATATAGGTTACTGATATTGCATATATCTCATGAAATGCTACTAGGTGGTTCAGTTACTCAGTAGTTACCTATCAGTTACCTATTGGTTACTAATAGGTCACCTACCTATTTTTTCATACCTGTTACTGATCAATTCTCAACCTGTGACCGATCAGTAACTGTCTTGTTACCGCTATGATACCGATAGGTTACCTATTGCTTTTAAGTCGTTTCAGTTACTGTTCAGCCACCGATCAGTCACAGACCAAACACTGTGCAGTCACCTATAGGTAAAGGATAGTCCACATCCTTTAATATGTTCAGCGGCTCTGTTACTAAGCAGTTAACTATCAGTTACCTATAGGCTGTTGGCAGGTTACCTATGTGATTTTACAGGCCTGTTACTGATCAGTGACTGGCATCCTACTGGTACATCACCAGCAGGTTACCAATCAGTTACCTCTAGGTTACCTATGTAATTTTACGGACCTGTGACCGATAGGTTACCTACTTGTGACTGATCGGTAACAGCTTAGCAACCTATCTTAATCCTTTTGTTTACCTATCAAGTTATTTCAGTTACCGATCAGTAACTAGCATGCTACTGGTATGTTACCAATAGGTCATCAATTAGTTACCTGTAGGTTACCTATGTAATTTTACAGACCCGTTACTGATAGGTTACCTCCTTGTGACTGATCGGGAACAGCTTATACTGTCATGCAAAGCAAAAATAGTATCATAGTGTCACCTCATTTCTACTGAAGTACTGAAACAGTACTGAAATTGCACTGAAACAGAACTTATATAAAACAGTACTGATTTAGTACTGTTTCAGTACTGTATCAGTACGGTAATATTTCAGAACTGTATCAGTACAGTAATACTTCAGTACTGTATGAAATATTTTAGTTCTGTTTTTTTATATATATATAAATCTTTAAATATTGAGGGTCAAACACTTATAATCTATTCTTGCAGGAGTCCCTTCACAAAAAAAGTCTATAAAATAATGTCATTGTAACTGTACTGGAAATATACAATAGTAAAACAAAACTGAAACAGTACTTAAGGAGTATAATGTATTGACATTTATTCAAGGCTAGAAGTAAAGCAAGTGTATGTGTTATGCCGGTGGGCTGATTGTCATGGCCAGGGCATGGATGTTGGAATACCCGATCAGGTTCAATGAATCAAGGCCACTTTCGAATAATCATTGACCTGCAACATCAGTGTGCATGCACATTCGTTAAAGTGGTGTAGGCAGGCGGTGTGTCATGTGGGGTACCATTTGACAGAAGGCATACTGTCCAATCTCTCATCGCCTGGCCTGCCTGGGATCAGACTTACTTCTGGATGACTTTTGACCAGTTACGGTAAATCATCGCCACATGCACATTCAGGACTTCAATTCTATGAAAGCTACAAAGCAACTGGGATGTGTGGTGTGACCTTCGATCTTTGAATGAGATGTGAGCTGAAATTGAGGCCACTTCATGGTGACCTTTGACCTGTGACATCATTGTGCCCTTGCGCGGGTAGTGTCTGACAAATAGCATTGTGTGGGATATTGGGATAACTCTCTCTAGGCACAGTTATGATGGGGTAGTTTAATGACAGTCTTATCACTTGCCCTCACTCGACGTCAACGCACAGACTGACGAAGCTTGTTTTTCTGCATAGTGTTGTGTGGGGTACCCAATGACGATTACACTGTACAGTCCTAGGTCAGATGCCCTAATACAAAGAAGAGCAAGATGCCATACATACATGTACACACACCCTATATCTATCCCCTTGGAACAGTTTTGAACAGCACTATTTGAAGTTCGGATTGGCTAGTGCAAAGGGTGTGGGGTCATTACACTGAACTACATGAGGCCAGCAATTCAAAAGCTACTGTTATATTTCACACCACTTTATTGTATTCACTGTATATTGAATATACATGCTGATACTTGCAAAATCATACACAATTCAATTTATTTGAATGGGTGTATAAACAGTCAATTGTTAAATGCTGAACACGAGGCTAAACCTCAATTCTCTCTCTCTGAATTGTTAAATGTCAGTATGTTTCATCATGGTAATAATATGTCAATTATAGTGTTTCCAGCAACGATGAACATGATGGAGCATATAATCAATGTATGGTAATGATTTGCTGTGATGATAAAATGTTGAAGGTTATTGATGTGCACAAGTGTTCAATAAGCATCTCTCAACTCTGCCCCATGATTCTTCCCTGGGCAGACAGGATTGGTCAGCAATGTTGTAGGAGCAGATGACTTCCTTGTTCTGCTTCAGCAGTTAATCACATTGACTGGTGTTGCAATCTGAAAGACAAGAAATTGCGATAATTCAGGATACATATGCTCAGGCAATAAGTCAGACCTGTTCGGTTATATTTATTTAGTAATTATTTGTTCTTTCAACAATATTGATGACAACACCCTGATCTGAAAAAAATACAAATGTAGTCTAGGGAGCATTCAAGTATTACATACACAAGATTAGATTTTTCTTACTAACTCTCCCCTTCCCGCCTCTGTATGCAAAATTTAACCTGGAATAAATGGGTAAAAAAGAAAGTCTTAAGACTGATTTATGAGACGGATGATACATTCTATGTTTAATGCCTAAATAATAAATGTCTGGCTATGACACACGTAAGCAAAGCATGTGCATTGAAATTTTCAAAATTATTATCCTCTTAATAACATAACCAAATGCTCATCTAAATACACAGTTGTTTATTATAAATGATGATTGAAATGGAATGGGTATGGTAAATCCCTCTCTCTATGAGTATCAAGTGAGTATCACTGGGTTAAATATGTCAATGACGCTTTACAAATAGTCATGTCTCATCAGACATGGGCTCTACAAATTATAGCTATGAAAGTAAACATGGCAGTCATACACATTATTCTGATTGGCACCTTGATAATGATTTCTGATTTTAAAACTTCCCCGCTTCTGACCCTGCCCTTATATACTCCTCCTTGGACCGTGCCCTTTTCTTCTCCCCTTTGATCATTGACCCTGCCCTGCCATCCCCTACTCTGACCCTAACCGCTCATCCGTCACTCCTCTCAGGTCAGTGCCTCATCCCTGCTCCTGTGACCCAAAGCACCATTTTCACACCACTTGTCTTCATTGGTATATTACCCACTGGAATCATTCAGCAAGCTGCATTGGGAATGTATTGCAGATAATAACTCCCCAGACCCAGAAAGAGTTTGAAGTTATTGCACAAAATCTAGGTAGGCCATCATCCAGGCCAGACGATTTTAGAGATAAACATTTTGCAGTTGTTTTTTCAAATGACAACAGTGGGTGATAGATATACCAGTGAATGGTATTCAGTGATAACCACAGCATGTAATATTTACTGTTATACAGCCCTGGTAGAAAAGTTAATGCTACATATAGATTAACTTGATAATATCATGATAGCATCATTGTACATGTATATTCCTAAATGTTATATAACCAGAAAGAAATATTATTTTCATTAATTTGTAAATGTACTTACAAAATATGGGATGCCCTCTTCATCTTCAGTGGTTAGCTATCACACTCACAGGATCTCACTCAGCCTCAGGATCTGGCAGTATCCCTGGCCTGGTTGAGTTAAAAATTCAGGTTATAAAATTGGTTATTTGCCATTTAGATGTATATGAATAGGGCTTATCTTTCTATTCCACAATATTAGTAATCCAATAAATTTTAAGGTAATATAATCTTGCAACATATTAGGAATATTTAGACAATTTATGTATTTGAAATTCTAATTACATTAATAGTTGAAGAGTCGCATAGCTGGGCTCATAAAGTAAAAAACACAAATGTGGCCCATCTTTCATGTAAGTGTCACAAAACAAAGGACATGAATAGTCTGTCTGGGAACAAGAACGATTGAGTCTAAGTGGGTGCCTTTCAGTAATAGAAAGGCTTGAACTATAGAAACTTACATGAGAGACCACCCAACTGTAAATCTTACAGGTACATGTAGCACACATGTTCCTACGAAGTAGGCTCTCATTTGCAAATTGTCCGGTAATGAGTGAGTCCATCCGAATCGTTTCGTCAGCAAAATAAGGAGAACCGTTGACATTAGAGCCTTGATTTTTGGGATGAACGTGCATTAGGGGACTGTTACCAGCAAGTTCTGAGCTGACGTACTTTTGATGAAAATTTGTCCTACTTAGGTGACCTATAATATTACGCTTGGACCCCCAAGTCATCTAGGTGACCTATAACATTACGCTTGGATCCCTAAGTCATCTTCCTCACCCTACTTCGTAGGTCCTGTGACGTTAGTCACACTACTCATATTGGTACTCTTTGTACAAAACTTTCGAGATCGTGCATTCAAGCTCTCAACTGAGACAACAAATACTCCCATACCAAAATGCCACAGTGCTGGCTCTTTTGTGTTCTTAATTAGAAGTGGAATATCCCAAAATGGTCCCTGTGGACAAAAGAGACTTTGTTCAATTTCTCACACATTTTCTAGGAGCCACAGATTGTTTTTGTATCTTGAAATCATATTGAACTAGAAATTTAAATTACATTCTCCATCTCAAAATTCCTCAAACCAAGAATATATCTTCCTATTCTAGTCGCTGACGGGTGGTGGTTCTCTCCGGGTACTCCGGCTTCCTCCACCAACCAAAACTGATTGTCACCATAGTGAAACAACCTTGAGTGTGACATTAAGCCAAATCCCCCCCCCCCCCATTCTAGCCTTTGCTTCATTGACTCACCATTTCTATCTGCTGTAAGTCCTGGATAGATTAATCTAATTTTCGATACCTCCTCCACCTCTTTGATCCATATCAAAAGATCAGTGAAGTTCTCCTGCTCCTGTTCTGCTGTTATTGACTTGGCTGATTCTCTCAACTGAGGTAGAGAACATATTAATCCAAGTACACTATTATTGTTGTATTCAACAGTCTGCCTATTAGGCAATCAGATGAAAGATGGGCCTCTCTCACTCTCTGAAACATTTTACCATTGTTTACTGGAATAACTAAGGTGGAAAATTGTCCCCGCCCCCTCCCACCAATCTACTTAATGCCTTCTCACTCTATTATGATAATGATTATCTGAAACAAGCCTAGTATTTAAATTTCCAAATTAACCATATATGAAAATGAAATTCATTTTGATGGATCCCATGAGTTACTAGAATGGAGTTCTAAGACACAGAAATCTAGTAGGACAGGAAGTGATTTACTTACTGCAAGATCTTCACCAGCATCTGAGTAAGCCTTCATAAACTGGACCACAATATATCATGATGGATTTCATATCCGGCTTTGCAATGTCCACATCTGTAGTAATAAGATAGATATAGAAAGTGAAACCTCGGTTGACAGTGGTTGTCAGCAGAAATCCCAAGTCTAAGATATGTGCATTGCATGTTAATATCTTTCTATTCCACAATACTTGATCAATACGAAGATGGAGAGAACGACAGTTTACACATATCTTTGAATGTGGATGAAATAGAATTATCATGAAATTTTTATTGTGAAATCAAAATGACCGGTGTAGGGGGCCTTGCGAAGAATAAAACATTTAAAGAACATTTTGGGAAATTAAATTTCCGGAAGAATGCCCGAAAGATGCCCTGAAATTGATGAGACTGAAAATTAACTGTAGAATAAGCACACTGAAGACCCAGAAAAAAAAATACCCCCCACCAACTAATAAGCTACATCGTAATCCCAGAAGTACCGCATATTACCGCATATTCATGCCAGGCGTGAGACTGAAGGGAGGTTCACGCACATGCGTTTTTTCACGAGAGCCAACAACGCCAGGGTTAGAATAATTTTAGCATTTTAGCGCAAGTACGCTTCCCAAGATGATGGCCTTTCTGGCTCTTGTGAAAAAAACACATGTACGTGAACCTACCCCTCAGTCTCGCGCCTGCCACCAGTATGCGGTAATATGAGGTACTTCTGGGATTATGATATGGCTTATTAACCGGGAGTAACTTAGTTCAACAAGCTGAACCCTACTGACATTTAATTTTGTGACATTGTCAATATCACAAAATTAAATGTCAGTAGGGTTCAGCTTGTTTAACTAGGCGTAGCTGTGATCAGAGAAGCTGTTACAATGTGCTGCTGATAGTTCTAAATAAGACTTAACCCGATATATGTAGATACGGTACCTGGTTATATTTGGGATATATTCTTCTTTTGGCTTAGTGGGGTGAATGCATCATTGCATGTTGAACTCGCAACTTGATTTTCATCTTGGCGTTGTTGTTGTTCACTGGTTCATTGGATTGGCCTGGCGCTCGATCAACTTACAGTCTCACTCATCCTTATTGATCTGAAAATCGTCAACCTCCCTGTCCTCGTTTTTAGCACAGAATACTTCACTGTCACGCAAAAAATACGTTTTCCGCTGTCTTTCTTGGGAGCTCAAACTTCCGTGCTTTCCCTGTCATTCCCTGTGCCGTCTGCTTAGGTAGCAGTCCATAGAAGGGCCATGGCATCTGAAATTAAACAGTGGGCAGGTTCATTTTATGCTAAACAGCAACCGTGTTATGAGAGAACCCCCATAGAACTATATATTTTCTGAAAGAGTAGGCTCTTGACATAAAGCCGAGACAGATGTAAGCCTTGTTGACGAAAATCAGGGTCCCCATAACCCATACTGAACTTGCTTCAAACTTCAGGAAAATCCTCTAAAATTGGTCCAAAATGGGTAATATTCCCCCTCCACCAAAGAAAAAACTTGACAATCGATTGTCCTGAAACTCACCGACACTGTGCCCAGTCCAAGGACCAACAAAAATTGGCAAAGAAAATAGGGTGTCGACCAGGCGGTTTTCAAGCTCACGTTTACACCGTAAAGTATGCCATGTGCTCGTAAGCTGAAAATGGCCCCAATTCACAGCCACACTTTCACACTTCCATCTGCATAGTGAGGCATGGGCCAATCCTACTGCCAAAATACCATGTACTGATTTGAAGCAAATCAACCAGTCAACTGAATGATATCACAAATATCAATAAACAAAAAGCCACCAAAAATTCTCATTGGGTCAAACCTGGTGGAATTTTAATTTCAAAGAATTTGAGGGGGACCAAAAATCCGCAACTGTGGACTACACCCTTTAAGTGAAGGGTACTTTTTGTGGATTTTTTTTTATCTACTTTCAATCTGTGGGTCTGTACAAGTATAATGATATATGACACTCAATGGTTGAAAGTCATATTAAGATAAAACAGAGCCATACCTTTCCCCCTACCCCATTCATATTTTGACAGTTTTTGCGACGCCATTTTGTCAGGCTAGACCGCTATGTCAAACTTGAATATATCTGACTGAAAATTTTGCATTCAGTACTAATATTGTTTACAATTATGTTGAACACAATTCAAAACAATGATATTCACACCCAACACAGGACTGGAATTATGAAACCAGCACAGGGGCTTGGGCTAGAAGGGGGGGGAGGGGTGGATAACTCTTAGCATGACAGGGGAATATCTGTTACATTGTGTATAGTATTGCCATCTCCAATGCTGGTTTTATGGGACGGGGTGGGGGTCGGGGTGGGGGGGGGGTAGGGCTGTTTTAATGGTCCCAGAGGAATTATTCTGTGACACTAAAACTTTTGAAAAATTCCTGGGACAATTGAACCCCCCTCCCTCCCCCCGATAAAACACCAACATGGATGTTGGCAATTCTACACACCTTTTAACAGATATTTCCTGGCCATGCTAAGAGTTACCCCTCCCCCCTTTCTAGCCCAAGCCCCTGTGCTGCTTAATTTCAGTCCTGTGTTGGGTGTGAATAGCATTGTTTTGAATTGTGTTCAACTTGATAGTAAACAATATTAGTTCTGGATGGAAATTTTTTAGTCAGATATGCAAATTTAATGTTACCTGAGAAAGTGCCTGTTCTGTCATATAGGGTGCAGTCTACAGAAGGGCCATGGCATCTGAAATTAAACAGTAGGCAGGTTCATTTTATGCTAAACAGCAACCGTGTTATTAGAGAACCCCCATAGAACTATATATTTTCTGAAAGAGTAGGCTCTTGTCATAAAGCCGAGACAGATGTAAGCCTTGTTGACGAAAATCAGGGTCCCCATAACCCATACTGAACTTGCTTCAAACTTCAGGAAAATCCTCTAAAATTGGTCCAAAATGGGTAATATTCCCCCTCCACCAAAGAAAAAACTTGACAATCGATTGTCCTGAAACTCACCGACAGTGTGCCCAGTCCAAGGACCAACAAAAATTGGCAAAGAAAATAGGGTCTCGCCCAGGCGGTTTTCAAGCTCAGTTTTACACCGTAAAGTATGCCATGTGCTCATAAGCTGAAAATGGCCCCAATTCACAGCCACACTTTCACACTTCCATCTGCATAGTGAGGCATGGGCCAATCCTACTGGCAAAATACCAAGTACTGATTTGAAGCCAATCAACCAGTCAACTGAATGATATCACAAATATCAATGAACAAAAAGCCAACAAAAATTCTCATGGGGTCAAACCTGGTGGAATTTTAATTTCAAAGAATTTGAGGGGGACCAAAAATCCGCAACTATGGACTGAGGCCTTTAAGTGAAGGGTACTTTTTGTGGATTTTTTTTATCTACTCTTTTCAATCTATGGGTCTGTACAAGTATAATGATATATGACACTCAATGGTTGAAAGTCATATTAAGATAAAACAGAGCGATACCTTTCCCCCTACCCCATTCATATTTTGACAGTTTTTGCGACGCCATTTTGTCAGGCTAGACCGCTATGTCAAATTTGAATATATCTGACTGAAAATTTTGCATTCAGTACTAATATTGTTTACAATTATGTTGAACACAATTCAAAACAATGATATTCACACCCAACACAGGACTGGAATTATGAAACCAGCACAGGGGCTTGGGCTAGAAGGGGGGGAGGGGTGGATAACTCTTAACAGGGGAATATCTGTTACATTGTGTATAGTATAGTATTGCCAACTCCAATGCTGGTTTTATGGGGAGGGGGGGGGGGGTAGGGCTGTTTTAATGGTCCCAGAGGAATTATTCTGTGACACTAAAACTTTTGAAAAATTCCTGGGACAATTGAACCCCCCTCCCTCCCCCCGATAAAACACCAACATGGATGTTGGCAATTCTACACACCTTTTAACAGATATTTCCTGGCCATGCTAAGAGTTACCCCTCCCCCCCTTTCTAGCCCAAGCCCCTGTGCTGCTTTAATAATTTCAGTCCTGTGTTGGGTGTGAATAGCATTGTTTTGAATTGTGTTCAACTTGATAGTAAACAATATTAGTTCTGGATGGAAATTTGTTTAGTCAGATATGCAAATTTAATGTTACCTGAGAAAATGCCTGTTCTGTCATATAGGTAGCAGTCCATAGAAGGGCCATGGCATCTGAAATTAAACAGTAGGCAGGTTCATTTTATGCTAAACAGCAACCGTGTTATGAGAGAACCCCCATAGGACTATATATTTTCTGAAAGAGTAGGCTCTTGACATAAAGCCGAGACAGATGTAAGTCTTGTTGACGAAAATCAGGGTCCCCATAACCCATACTGAACTTGCTTCAAACTTCAGGAAAATCCTCTAAAATTGGTCCAAAATGGGTAATATTCCCCCTCCACCAAAGAAAAAACTTGACAATCGATTGTCCTGAAACTCACCGACACTGTGCCCAGTCCAAGGACCAACAAAAATTGGCAAAGAAAATAGGGTGTCGACCAGGCGGTTTTCAAGCTCACTTTTACACCGTAAAGTATGCCATGTGCTCGTAAGCTGAAAATGGCCCCAATTCACAGCCACACTTTCACACTTCCATCTGCATAGTGAGGCATGGGCCAATCCTACTGGCGAAATACCATGTACTGATTTGAAGCAAATCAATCAGTCAACTGAATGATATCACAAATATCAATAAACAAAAAGCCAACAAAAATTCTCATGGGGTCAAACCTGGTGGAATTTTAATTTCAAAGAATTTGAGGGGGACCAAAAATCCGCAACTATGGACTACACCCCAAAAGCAATGACAACTGTCCTCTCACCGATGTCAAGTCAAACTGCAAGTTTGAAGTCGATCAGTTGAAATATTCTAGAGTTGTTGTCCAGGCAAGATGCAACTGCTTAAAATGCAACATAATCCAATATTGCTGGTAGATGGCAGCCATATTGGATTATGCTCGTTCATGAAACAATCCTAACTGGGATCTCACCAAGGTCAAGAGACTCCAAGTTTGAAGTAGATCAGTTGAATCGTACTCCAGCTATTGTCCGGACAAGATCAAACTGCTTAAAATCCAATGAAATCCAGTATGGCTGATGGTGGCCATATTGGATTAAGCACGTCCTTGAAAAACAATCCTAATCCTCCTCTCAGCAATGTCAAGGGCATTCCCCAGGTATGAACTAGATCAGTTGAATCGTTCGAGTTATTGTGCGGACAAGATCCAACTGCTTATAATCCAATATGGCCTCCGTCAGCCATATTAGATCATGCACATTGCTGAAAAACAATCCCAACTGTCCTCTCACCAATGTCAAGGCACACCCCAACTTTGAAGTTGATCGGTTAAATCGTTCACGAGTTATTGTCCGGAGAAGAAAATCTAAGATCCAACTGTTTATAATCC
Source organism: Hanleya hanleyi (assembly GCA_036873755.1). NCBI lineage: Eukaryota > Metazoa > Mollusca > Polyplacophora > Lepidopleurida > Hanleyidae > Hanleya > Hanleya hanleyi. Next base: position 35,370 of record JAVTVY010018196.1, read on the forward strand.
AATATGGCCGACGGAGGCCATATTGGATTATGCACATTTCTGAAAAACAATCCCAACTGTCCTCTCACCGATGTCAAGGCACTCCCCAAGTTTGAAGTAGATCAGTTGAATCGTACTCCAGTTATTGTCCGGACAAGATCAAACTGCTTAAAATTCAATGAAATCCAGTATGGCTGATGGTGGCCATATTGGATTAAGCACGTCCTTGAAAAACAATCCTAATCCTCCCCTCAACAATGTCAAGGCACTCCCCACATATGAAGTAGATCGGTTGAATCATCGTCGAGTTATTGTCCGGACAAGATGCAACTGCTTATAATCCAATATGGCTGACGGCGGCCATATTTGATTACGCACATTGCTGAAAAACAATCCCAACCGTCCTCTCACCAATGTCAACGCACACCCCAAGTTTGAAGTTGATCGGTTAAATCGTTCACGAGTTATTGTGCGGACAAGAAAATCTAAGATCCAACTGCTTATAATCCAATATGGCTGACGGCGGCCATATTGGATTATGCACATTGCTGAAAAACAATCCCAACCGTCCTCTCACCAATGTCAAGGCACACCCAGTTTGAAGTTGATCGATTAAATCGTTCACGAGTTATTGTCCGGAAAAGAAAATCTCACGGAATTACGGACACCGGTGTTTCTAAGTCCCCCCCCCCCCACTAAGTAGCGGGGGACAAAAGAACAAAAAGAGTTTTTTCTACATCTATTCAAAGTAAACATTTCAAAGCTATTAACATTACTTGTCGTATTACCTTTGGTTCTCGCCCAAGCCTGGAATTCACTGGTAAAAGCTGAAAAAACATGAAAATAATACATTTTTCTTTTGGTAGGCTCAATGATACACCATGGTGAAATTCAGTTTTAGTCCAGGTGCTCAGATACATCAGGCATTTCTCATCGCTTACAATCAGAGACTCTAGTCCGAATATTGCCTTTGTTCATCACAGCCAAGAAGATGGGACAACCGGTTCAGCGGTAGGAGGCTAACAATCACCAGCGATGCACCTTAGACTGGTCGGTCACTGATGACCCTCCACCCTTATGTGGGGATCATAACCAGGATTGTTGGGGCATTATACTGTCGGACCAACGTTTCACGAAAACATTTGAAAAGTTACTAACAATACTCTTGATCATATTACCTTTCACTTCCACTCCAGACTGGACTTCCACCAACTGTCTAAGCTGAAATGATATGATGTTCATATAAAACAATCATTATCGATTATATTTTATTTCAATCATACACAATGGTACATTTAGTTAGAAGACCAGCTATGCTCAGATACATCAGGCATTTCTCATCTCTTAAATTCAGAGACTCTAGTCCGAATATTGCCTTTGCTCATCACAGAAGAGAGATCTCCCCCTCCATTGTCAAGTAGAGGGCTAGTGAGGGGCTATCCCAATGAACCTTCTGTCCAAGTTTGGTGAAATTCCGTCCAGTAGTTCTCAAGATATCTTACAGACAAGGCCTGTATATACATGTACAAGTAAATGGCTGGACCGACAAGGATGAACACACGCAAACACACCACAACCTAACCAAATGAGGGGGCTATCCCAATGAAGCTTCCATCCAAGTTTGGCGACATTTCGTCATGTAGTTCTCAAGATATCTTGCAGACAAGGCATGTCAGGGTTCCCAGCTTTTCATGGAAACAAAATTCCCTGATTTTTTCATGATTTTCCCCCCCGAGTAATTTCCTAAATTCCCCGAGAAATATTTCCTGCATGAGTGAGCGAGAGAATATAATTTAACGTCGCTTTCAACAATATTTCAGCTATATCACGACGAACCAACTAAGCACCATCCAGCCCAGTTGTGTTCCTGCTACTCAAAGAAGAGATCTTTGAAGCAGCATGGAACCAGACACCCTCCATCCACCCTATAAACATGGAGGACAGCGCACAAGACACAGACAGGACGCTCACATGGTGCAATAAAGACAAGTGATGTTACAGTGCTAGACACCACATTATCAAGTTCCTGTTGCTTCTCAGCAAAATGCATTGAAGCAACAGGAACCTGAACCCACCCAACCACCCGCATTTCCTCCATGACAGGGTTGTTGCAATTAGAACACCAAGCTACATAGTCACATTGCATGTAGTTATGAAATAATTAGTCCGGATAAGAGTTCAAGCTATGCTAGATAATGACGTGTTAAGAACATGATAATGTGCATCCCTGGTGTGCACTAAAATGCCAACATAGCCAGCCACATGCGACTCTTCTCTTGCTACTCAATTTCCCCGAATTTTCCCCGATGTTGGGTATTTTGTTTTGCTCATATACAGTGAGCGAGTGAATAGAATTTAACGTCACTTTCAACAATATTTCAGCTATATGACGACGAACCAACTAAGCACCACCCCGCCCAGTTGTGTTCCTGCTACTTGAAAGAAGAAATCTTTGAAGCAGACACCCTCCATCCACCCTATAAAATACAGAGGACAGCGCACAAGACACAGGACGTTTACATGGTGCAATAAAGACAAGTGATATTACAGTGCTAGACATCATACGGAATATTGTAAATCACCCTTTTCAACATTACGGGGTCAATTATAAAGAATATTTAACTGTAGAAGTAAAAGTTATGACCAATTTTCTTACACAATATATACAAGAGTGACCCACCCTTTTCAACATTACGGGTATGAGTTCAGTCACCAACAAGTTTGAATGCAGCTTACATGTTTAAATTGATATAGTTACGCAGCTCCTTCTGAAAATGGGGGTCTCTGTAAAGTTTGCGGGCACTCAAAGTTTTTGATGTTGCTTTCTGGGATATCCCCACGCACACGGAAGCGACACGCCGACTCAACATCGACTTCCCGCGTATTCTGTAATGCCTCATCCCAGATGGTCGTGGGTACGGTTCGTATACAGGTATGCTTCATCTCATATTGTGCATCCCACGCAGGCGCAGAGTCTGCCGATTTCCAGGCTTATTTTCTCGGGTAGGCGCTTTTGTGTACACTTCATATAGACAGGGTTCTATATCAGCTGTTAAGGCTTCCGACACTTCTGGGGCGATAGTTCGCAGTTTACGCCATGCTGTTAGGTCACGCCAATGGTCAATGGACGCCACATTCGAGCCCGCGTGTCCTATTGCCACGACCTAATGTGCAATAACGGCTGATCCTTGTGGTCTTCAACATCCGCTGTTGAAACCTGGAAATATACCCAGCACTAAAATTCATAGAAATCAAAGTTGGATAGTAAAATGGAACTCATCACAGTTATGATTGAACCGGGTTTATTGTCAGTGTCCCTCAGGAATCGGGCAGGAGTTGTGTACAGACAAACCTGCTGCTAGATGAGGGTCTTAATGTAGGCACTCTGTAGAGAAAACCACCAATGAATGGCAGAAATCAAATTAAGGCAATGTGCCATGAACCATGGATTCATTGAACTCAATTTGTGTAGAACTGTATGGTCAAACTTTTTTCCTTCGGCAAATTGAGTTTTTGGTGGTGCAAATCGATTTTAATAAATTCTTATGACCAGGGTGAGTGAATAGGATTTAATGTCGCTTTCAACTATATTTCAGTCATCACAACTATTCTTTTTCACACCTGGGAACCCCACAGGTAGGGTCCTATTACTTTTCACATCCAGGAACACCACGGGTGGCCCGTTATTCCCCTCTTACAACAATCTGTCTGAGAAGCCGAGGCCTATTCTTACCATGACTTGGGGTGTGCACGACATCCCAGGTCAACCCCGGGAGCCCCACAGACCAGTTGCTTTATATACATGTACCACATTCATGAAAAATATGTACAGGATTGTGATTTTAAGGAATCTTGTAGTAAGCAGGTTGATCCCAGGTGTATGCTGGGAACAGAAGCCATCTTCAGCAGCCAATGTGAATTAATCCTCCGAGATTGAATATCTTGACGAGAACTGAAACAGTCTTATTACAATGTGATGCTGGTTGCATCCTGGGAAAAGTGGATTGTGGGATCTGAACAGGCCGACATCTCGATAATATGAGCCCAAATGTTCAAGATACGCCTGCTAAGAATTCAGATTTTGCGACCCCACATAAAGTAGACAAGCAGATATTGATTGGTAAAGATTTGCAGTTTTATGCACAGATTTGCAGATCTATGCATAAATGATTTGAGCTACAGATATACCAAAGTTTGGTCACAATGGAACTGGAGATGCGACCCAGAGAACAATGCGACCGACAGATGGATGAACTTAAATTCTATGGCATTGTATACAACCTTGTTTTAGTGAAGGCATAGAAGATGTCATGCAACATCAAATATTCAATAGTATACATGTTATGACACCAAGAAAATTAGTCATGTGCCAGCCCTGATGTACAGGATGGAGAAGGAACCAGCTTACTCACAAATGCTTGACTGGACTGCTGCTCATTGATAGACGAGGAACCACTCCACAATTCGACATCCACACAACAAACGTAAATACACTTAACAAGAGTTCAGACGATCATTGCTGTGTTCGTGCCCGTCCACACGAGCCGATGTTGAAGAACTGGCGGAAGAAAGCCACAAGAGGGGAGAAATGACTGCAAACAACCGCGGCATCGACGTCATCGGGACACCAGGGAAGATGGAAGGAGAAGACCTTTCTTGAGTACTACAAGAAAAAATAAAAATAAAATGATGAAAGACCATGGGCTCACCACACCGACCGCAGAAGAAGGAAGAGGGAGGATCCAGCAACGGAGGGCAACGTGATCAATCATCGGGACGGGTCATCAAAGACTGTCAGCAGATCGTGGACAGGTCCTCGCGAATGGAAGCGAGGCTACCACCACCGGTACAGCTCCAAAGATGCTGGAAAACGCAGATGTGGAAATTTTTCAGATGCTGTTGTTCACTAATGTTCTTGTTGTATCCGGAATTTGTTTTTTTCCTGAAGCATCGCTCGCTGATATAATTTGTGGGAAGTTTCATCGGATAGTGGGTTTGTATGGGTGCCGACATTCCCGGATGAAATTATATAAACCCATCCAGAAGACTCTGGTCCGGCCAGTGGTTTTCTCTGGACGACAACAGATTTCTGATGATATATGTAGTTTTTACTATATGCATTCTGTATTGTCTTACAACATTTCACGTAATTTGTGAACTCTATCGGTAGCCTCTGCTCATCATGCCGGTGGTGGTAGGACAGTAGGATAGTACAACTAATTTGGAAATGCCCGACATTCTCTTTTATACTGTCCTGGGTCATGATGACCAATCAAATGCTTATAAAAGTTATGACAATGAAATTGGTTAACCGTCTCATTTTCTAAACATGCACATCAAATTCGGGATTACAAAGTACAATTACATAACCAGGCAATGTTAAACCATACAATCTGGAGTTATATATGTTTTACAAAAACCTGTCGACCTACAAGATCATGAAATGGAATCTCGGAAATAGCTTTGTCAAAACGAATAGAACTTAAAATCAGAACACATCCTAATATATTAAGTTTGCATGCACACAAATTGTATAAAATTGGTGACTGAAAAGTCGAACTCTACGCAATTGTATGTTGGCTAAGAAATTCCATATTTGTTTTTGTAACATCCTCCAGAAATGGAAGATACAATCGGAGAAAGTTCATTCATCTCAAAGTAGAAAAACAAAATGCATAATTCATTAAAATGATATCCAAAGTTCATAGAACAGTCCATATTCACAGCTAAGTTCGTTGTCCGCAATATCAGTCAATATCGTAAACAATTATCCAATTATCATAGTCCATGTTCATAGCGCAAGGTCATAATTCCATATTTCACAATGTGAAAGGTCTGGAATAGCGATGCTCACCCCCACCCCCTCCCAAAAAATCCACGGCTTGTGAGCCATACTATTTATTGCATAGTTCATTATGATAGTTCACAGTTCCTCAGACAAATGCCTCAAGCTGCATCAAATAGCTCAAGAATCGAATGGTCATGACAAAAACTGTCAACGAGTCAAACATTTCACGAGCATCAGCCTCGTCATCGTATCATCATAGAAACCAGTTTCACAAGTGCATGCTGTAAACTAATTATTCAACTAATTGAGAACTGATTAGTCAATTGTTCAACAGGGGTCGGGTTTAGCAACAGTAAAACCATATAGGAATTATGAAAATCCCGTCCCCATCTCGCATAAATGCCAGTTGAAAAGTTCAGAATTTTTGTGGAGAGCTGCACGGTATATTAGTTCTGGCACGGAACTACGTCGGAAGGCATTGGTTTGAACTCCTTGTTTTCCTTCGGTTCAAAGGCCTACACTATAGATCGTTAAAGTGAAATATTAGTCCAATTGTCGCATTCTTCCATACAAGTGGTTGGTCCTTAATGGGTATTCATGTAATCTTGTTCATTTATGCATATTGATTGTATTGCTAGCCGACAATCTTGGCAAGAATATTTTATCGTAAGGGGTCATCCATCTGGTATGTACACAAGAATATCATTTTCCCAGACCTCCCCCCTCCTTCGTTGTACAATGTACGCTACCAGCTATCCCCCCACTCCTCCACAAAACTGAAGAGGACAACAATTCTCTGAGCATGCAAATTTTTTTTTTTCCTGGTAAACTTCTTTATTATTTGATGTTCGTTTTTGACTTGTTAGGGTTGCAAGCCAGAGGCTGCAAACCTCTTATAATTAGGGTTGCAAGCCAGAGGCTGCAAACCTCTTATTATTGGTATTATTAGGGGACCAGGTCCTCCGGACCAAGGTCCCCTATTGAAATCGTTCGGATTATTAGGCTTCCGATGAAAATCGGAAGACTTCTTATAATTGTTCGGATTATTATTAGGCTTCCGATGAAAATCGGAAGACTTCTTATAATTGTTCGGATTATTATTATTTTTATTATTCTCCCTGATTTTGTGCGTGCTAAATCTCAGCAACCATCAGGTCAATCATGCTCATACTTCACACACATATTAGACATGGGGAGATCTAGTGCATATTGCAAATTGATTGTGATTGGTCGAAGGGTTCGGCGGCCATCTTGGATTTACCCCATTTTCAAAAAAATCTTCTAAACCCTACTCCTCTGGAACCAATGAAGCAATCAGCACGAAACTTGGTACACATAATCAATGGATCGGGGTCTTTAAAAACTCAATAAGAGAAGTTGCTCCGTGAAACAAAATGGCCGCCAGCGACCAATCAAAACGATCGGATTTTCAAGTAACGGATTTGAACGGGAAAAGTGAGGAAATATATGTTACATGATATAGCGATCACGAATATGCAAAACTTTTGCTTCTAGATCAGGTGGTTTGGCCGCCATTTTGAATTTTGTGAGAAACGGAACACATGTTTGAAGAGCTGTAACTCTTGAACCGTGGGAGATGCAGGTTTTTAATTTGTTGCATTCTATTCTCCAGAAACAGCTCTTTCTCAAATGTGCCATCTATTTTATCGTAGCTCTAATAGATTTGCCGCTATAGAGGAATCAAAGTTGTCAGATTTTCAAATAATGCCGAAAGTCACATAATTTGAGAAGTAATTTTTTTCAATATTACACAAACGACGAGTCGGATTATTCTTAGTTTTGGCGCACATACTCCTTGTATTAAGGCTGTCATGACAGAGAAATTACATCGTGATCGTTCGAATGGTTTCAGAGGTATGATAGAACGTAAAATTTGAGTAGGTGTGAGCATCTGACTGAAACTATACTTTACAAAAGCAGACTGTGAGAAGCGCTATCTCCGGGCGACTAATTTCCAAGCTTAACTTTCTCCATTCAAGTCATTGTCTGGACTCCAGGGAGCGTTTTCTGTACCTATTTCAACGTACTAACATTTCCGGTTCGATGAAGGAGCCATCTAGGGCGCAAACAAAGGCCAGAATCGTGTTTCCCACGTGCTGCTGACCAAGAAAAAGTGTTTTTTGAAGCTCTAAATCCATTTCTGAATTTTTGGCATGTTGCCAACAGTGCAATAAATGAGCCTGCACGTTCCAGGGGGGGGGGGTGGCTAGACGGTTGTTAAATGTACACCATACTTATCTGCGCATGAAATATGGCTATCGCAATTGCAAAGACAGCCTAGATACGGAAGCCATCATAACTGCTTGCAGTTCTAGTTATTAGGCTTCCGACGAAAGTCGGAAGACTTCTTATTATTGTTCGGATTATTATTATTATTCTTATTATTCCTATTATTCTTCTCCCTGATTTTATGATTGCTAGATCTCAGCAACCATCAGACCAATCATGCTCAAACTTCACACACATATTAGACATGTGGAGATCTAGTGCATATTGAAAATTGATTGTGATTGGTCTCAAGGTTCGGCGGCCATCTTGGATTTACCCCGTTTTCAAAAAAATATTCTAAACCCTACTCCTCTGTAACTAATGATGCAATCAGCACGACACTTGGTACACAGAATCAATGGATCGGATTCTTTAAAAACTCAATAAGAGAAGTTGCTCCGTAAAACAAAATGGCCGCCATCGGCCAATCAAAATGGTCGAATTTTCAAGTAACGGATTTGGACGGGAAAAGTGACGAAATATATGTTATCTGATATGGCGATCGTGAATATGCAAAAATTTTGCTCCTAGGTCACGTGGTTTGGCCGCCATCTTGAATTTTGTCAAAAACGCAACACATGTTTGCAGAGCTGTAACTCTTGAACCGTTGGAGATGCAGGCTTGTAATTTGTTGCATTCTATTCTCTAGAAGCAGCTCTTCCACAAATGTGCCATCTATTTTATCGTAGCTCTAATAGTTTTGCCGCTATAGAGGAATCAAAGTTGTCAGATTTTCAAATAATGCCGAAAATCACATAATTTGAGAAGTAATTTTTTTCAATATTACACAAAGGACGAGTCGGATTATTCTTAGTTTTGGCGCACATACTCCTTGTATTAAGGATGTGATGACAGAGAAATTACATCGTGATCGTTCGAATGGTTTCAGAGGTATGATAGAACGTAAAATTTGAGTAAGTATGAGCATGTGACTGAAACTATACTTCATAAAAGCAGCCTGTGAGAAGCGCTATCTCCGGGCGACCAATTTCCAAGCTTAACTTTCTCCATTCAAGTCATTGTCTGGACTGCAGGGACCGTTTTCTGTACCTATTTCAACGTACTAACATTTTCGGTTCGATGAAGGAGCCATCTAGGGCGCAAACAAAGGCCAGAAACGTGTTCCCCACGTGCTGCTCACCAAGAAAAGGTGTTTTTTGGAGCTCTAAATCCATTTTTGAGTTTTTGGCATGTTGCCAACAGTTGAGAAAATGAGCCTGCATGTTCCACGGGGGGGGGGGGGGGGTGGGGGCTGGCTAGACGGCTGCTAAACGTACACCATAAGTATCTGCGCATGAAATATGGCTACCGCAATTGCAAAGACAGCCTAGATATGGAAGCCATCATAACTGCTTGCAGTTCTAGTTAGGCTTCCGACGAAAGTCGGAAGACTTCTTATAATTGTTCGGATTATTATTATTTTTATTATTATTTTTATTATTATTCTCCCTGATTTTGTGCGTGCTAAATCTCAGCAACCATCAGACCAATCATGCTCAAACTTCACACACATATTAGACATGTGGAGATCTAGTGCATATTGAAAATTGGTTGTGATTGGTCGCGGGGTTCAGCGGCCATCTTGGATTTACCCCGTTTTCAAAAAAATCTTCTAAACCCTACTCCTCTGTAACCAATGATGCAATCATGCACGAGACTTGGTACACATAATCAATGGATCGGGGTCTTTAAAAACTCAATAAGAGAAGTTGCTCCGTAAAACAAAATGGCCGCCATCGGCCAATCAAAATGGTCGAATTTTCAAGTAACGGATTTGGACGGGAAAAGTGACGAAATATATGTTATCTGATATGACGATCACGAATAGGCAAACATTTTGCTCGTATGTCACGTGGTTTGGCCGCCATCTTGAATTTTGTCAAAAACGGAACACATGTTTGCAGAGCTGTAACTCTTGAACCGTTGGAGATGCAGGTTTGTAATTTGTTGCATTCTATTCTCTAGAAGCAGCTCTTCCACAAATGTGCCATCTATTTTATCGTAGCTCTAATAGTTTTGCCGCTATAGAGGAATCAAAGTTGTCAGATTTTCAAATAATGCCGAAAATCACATAATTTGAGAAGTAATTTTTTTCAATATTACACAAACGACAAGTCGGATTATTCTTAGTTTTGGCGCGCATACTCCTTGTATTAAGGGTGTCATGACAGAGAAATTACATTGTGGTCGTTCGAATGGTTTCAGAGGTATGATAGAACGTAAAATTTGAGTAGGTATGAGCATGTCACTAAAACTATACTTCACAAAAGCAGACTGTGAGAAGCGCTATCTCCGGGCGACCAATTTCCAAGCTTAACTTTCTCCATTCAAGTCATTATCTGGACTCCAGGGACCGTTTTCTGTACCTATTTCAACGTACTAACATTTTCGGTTCGATGAAGGAGCCATCTAGGGCGCAAACAAAGGCCAGAAACGTGTTCCCCACGTGCTGCTGACCAAGAAAACGTGTTTTTTGGAGCTCTAAATCCATTTTTGAGTTTTTGGCATGTTGCCAACAGTTGAGGAAATGAGCCTGCATGTTCCACGGGGGGGGGGGATTGGGGGCTGGCTAGACGGCTGCTAAACGTACACCATAAGTATCTGCGCATGAAATATGGCTACCGCAATTGCAAAGACAGCCTAGATATGGAAGCCATCATAACTGCTTGCAGTTCTAGTTTTTATTATTATTCTCCCTGATTTTGTGCGTGCTAAATCTCAGCAACCATCAGGTCAATCATGCTCATACTTCACACACATATTAGACATGGGGAGATCTAGTGCATATTGCAAATTGATTGTGATTGGTCGAAGGGTTCGGCGGCCATCTTGGATTTACCCCATTTTCAAAAAAATCTTCTAAACCCTACTCCTCTGGAACCAATGAAGCAATCAGCACGAAACTTGGTACACATAATCAATGGATCGGGGTCTTTAAAAACTCAATAAGAGAAGTTGCTCCGTGAAACAAAATGGCCGCCAGCGACCAATCAAAACGATCGGATTTTCAAGTAACGGATTTGAACGGGGAAAGTGAGGAAATATATGTTACATGATATAGTGATCCCGAATATGCAAAAAATTTGCTTCTAGATCAGGTGGTTTGGCCGCCATTTTGAATTTTGTGAGAAACGGAACACATGTTTGAAGAGCTGTAACTCTTGAACCGTGGGAGATGCAGGTTTTTAATTTGCTGCATTCTATTCTCCAGAAACAGCTCTTTCTCAAATGTGCCATCTATTTTATCGTAGCTCTAATAGATTTGCCGCTATAGAGGAATCAAAGTTGTCAGATTTTCAAATAATGCCGAAAGTCACATAATTTGAGAAGTAATTTTTTTCAATATTACACAAACGACGAGTCGGATTATTCTTAGTTTTGGCGCACATACTCCTTGTATTAAGGCTGTCATGACAGAGAAATTACATCGTGATCGTTCAAATGGTTTCAGAGGTATGATAAAACGTAAAATTTGAGTAGGTATGAGCATGTCACTGAAACTATACTTCACAAAAGCAGACTGTGAGAAGCGCTATCTCCGGGCGACCAATTTCCAAGCTTAACTTTCTCCATTCAAGTCATTGTCTGGACTCCAGGGACAGTTTTCTGTACCTATTTTATCCTACTAACATTTTGATTTCGATGAAGAAGCCATCTAGGGCGCAGTCAAAGGCCAGAATCGTGTTTCCCACGTGCTGCTGACCAAGAAAAAGTGTTTTTTGAAGCTCTAAATCCATTTCTGAATTTTTGGCATGTTGCCAACAGTGGAGTAAATGAGTCTGCACGTTCCCGGGGGGGGGGGGAGTGGCTAGACGGCTGTTAAATGTACACCATACGTATCTGTGCATGAAATATGGCTATCGCAATTGCAAAGACAGCCTAGATATGGAAGCCATCATAACTGCTTGCAGTTCTAGTTATTATTATTCTTATTATTATTATTATTATTATTCTTCTCCATGATTTTGTGGGTGCTAAATCTCAGCAGCCATAAGGTCAATCATGCTCAAACTTCACACACATATTAGACATGTAGAGATCTCCTGCATATTGAAAATTTGTTGTGATTGGTCTCAGGGTTCGGCGGCCATCTTGGATTTACCCCGTATTCAAAAAAATCTTCCAAACCCTACTCCTCTGGAACCAATGATACAATCAGCACGAAACTTGGTACACATAATCAATGGATCGGGGTCTTTAAACTCTCAGTAAGTGAAGTTGCTCCGTAAAACAAAATGGCCGCCATCGGCCAATCAAAATGGTCGAATTTTGAAGTAACGGATTTGGACGGCAAAGGTAATGAAATATATGTTATCTGACATGGCGATCATGAATATGCAAAAATTTTGCTCCTAGGTCACGTGGTTTGGCCGCCATCTTGAATTTTGTCAGAACATGAACACATCTTGTAGAGGCTATAACTCTGGATCTACGTGAGGTAGAGCGTTGCAGTTTATTGCATTGTATTGTCCAGGAGCGGCTCTTTCGGAAAAATGCTAGACATTCCCACCTAGCTTCAATAGTTTCCGCGCAATTCTAAAATCTAACTCTCCCAAATTTGCGAGTTGACGGATTATTCGTCTGTGATAACTATGTAGGTTAGATGTAAAAGGAAGCAATGACGTCACTACCAGCACAGCTAGGTCGATGTAAGAATATCCCACATTAAATGCTGAGTTGTTTTATTACTGGATATTATCATAGCTAAATGTTGTTGCTTTATTTAATTTAATCGTAGCTTAAATGATTTTCCCGCTATTCTCAAATAGTGGTATCGCACTGTTTCGTGCTGTTGGGGTCCCGCAGGGGAATTCCCCCAGAACAGACATGTAAAATTGAAAATGCCATTTCCATGGTGTGTTGCAATATTATTAGGGGGTTTCCAGCCTGACATGATCGCTTCAAACATTTCGCAATATTCTGCAAGATTACGCAATAACACTCAGGTTCGCCCGTTATGACCATGTAGAGACACCAGGCACTAGAGAGTGAAAGGTGGGGAGTGTATAAACGAACATTTAGCATTGGTGCAGGCTGTATGTATGTTCATATATTGTTGGAATGGACTGTAGTTCGTGTCGCATTATCCTAAGGACCACAACAGACTGACTGGATTTGTATGCTGTAAAACTATGGAGTTATGGTGTGATTGAACACACACGTGAGTGCCGTATTTACCATGTATAATTTGAAATACTGTATCTTTATTTACCTTAATTATCTATATTGCAAGCGTTTATTCTCTTGAACCTTTATAGGTACAAATTACTAGGCTGCTGAGATGTATTGTAAAGGCTATGATGTGTTGCACTGAATGCAAAATACTGTTGATTAGCTGAACGGTTTAGCGGCCACATTCCGCCATATGCCTGGACACTAGGCCCTGTGTAGAACTGGTTCCCGGTAGCCACTGCTCGCAGTTTCAATTAGTATTATTATTAGGCTTCCAAAAAAAATTCAGAAGAGAATGTATATCCTCTGTCGCAGTGACACTCAAACGTGAGAAATTAAACAAAGGAATTTCAAAGAAACGTTCTTGTACGGGTGGTCGATACCCAAGTACGAATTCATATGTAGACAAACATGTACAACTGGCAAAGAAAAAAATACACACGATATAATAACACACTTTGTCTTTTCGACCTATTCCAACTAATTTGAATACGGGATAGAAGAGAGGAAGATAGAATATGTAAATGAGTAACGTGATTGTTGAACAAATTTGGCTAATTTGCACGTAACTACCGATTCAAGATTCGCTGAACAACGTTTTATTCAATCTCAATTATTCCCCCCGGTTGTTTTAAATCAGCATACTGATATCTCTGACTGCAAGGACTTATTTTCTTGAACCCTGATAGGTACAAATTTCTATGATACTGACATATCGGGAATACCAGGGAATTATTAATAGGGGATTTCCAGCCTGGCAGGATTACTTCATGTAACATTTTGCAATATTTTGCCAGATTACGCAATAACACTGCACATATCCATATATAATTATTTCACAACATTGGTACCGAGAAATACTTCTATTTTAAAGAATGCATGTTTAATGTGCATTTACAATGTACATCTGCGTCTTTCGACGAACAAACAAACTCCGGCATCTTTGACATTGCATTTTCGACAGTTTCATTGACATTGCGTTTTCGACAGTTTCATTGCAGATCTTGAATTTTGTGGAGAAGTTTACCAATTTTGCAAGGGCCTACTCTCTTAAACCCTGATAGATACAGATTTTTATGTTGCGATAGGTGCAATGCGCAGACGATAGTATAGTAACAGTATATTGACTCACAATTAGTAGTATAAAGGCTAATTTCGAGCCCTATTGGCCTTGTAGCGCAATGCGCAGAGAATAATTATCTATATCCAGCTGTAACTTTGTATAATATTTAGCGATTCTCGGTAACAAACTTTACACGAATTTATTAATTTTTCTGCTGTACTTTTTCTGTGTGAGCAGCGAGAAACTTTCCGCGAATATAAACTGACTGTAAGCTTTACGTTATGGTAACACAGCTTAGGCAGCATTGCCAGATTACGGACATATTTTTGTGACATTGAAACGCTAACCACCCAGGCTATCCAGATTCACATTTAGTGGTATAAAATGGCATTTCGGGCCCTATTGACCTTGCGGCGCAACGCGCAGAGGATAGTATAGTAAAACAGCATGTTGACTAACATTTAGTAGCATAAAAGCACATTCCGGGCCCTACTGACCTTGCTGTGCAATGCGCAGAGGGTAGTATAGTAACAGTATAGTGATTCACATTTAGTAGTATAAAAGCGGATTTCGGGCTCTATTGACATTGCGGCGCAATGCGCAGAGGGTAGCATAGTAACAGTATATTCACTCACATTTAGTAGTATAAAAGCGCATTTTGAGCCCTATTGACCTTGTGGCGCAATGCGCAGAGGATAGTATAGTAATGGTAGTATTGACACATTTAGTAGTATAAAAGCGCATTTCGAACCCTAGTGATCTTGAGATGCAATGTGCAGAGGATAGTATAGTAACAGTATATTGACTCACATTTAGTAGTATAAGAGCGCAATTCGAACCCTATTGAACTTGCGGCGCAATGCGCAGAGGATAGTATAGTAACAGTATATTGACACATTTAGTAGTATAAAAGCACATTTTGAGCCCTATTGACCTTGCGGCGCAATGCACAGAGGATAGTATAGTAACAGTATATTGACTCACATTTAGTTGTCTAAAAGCTCGCATTTCGAAAACGGAATGCGGAGAGGATAGTATAGTAACAGTATATTGACACATTTAGTAGTATAAAAGCGCATTTCGAGCCCTATTGACCTTGCAGCGCAATGCGCAGAGGATAGTTTGGTAACAGTATATTGACTCACATTTAGTAGTATAAAAGCGCATTTCGAGCCTTATTGACCTTGCGATGCAATGCGCAGATGATGGTATATTAACATTATATTGACTCACATTTAGTAGTATGAAATCGCATTTCGAGCCCTATTGACCTTGCGGCGCAATGCGCAGAGTATGGTATATTAACAGTATATTGACTCACATTTAGTAGTATAAAAGCGCATTTCGAGCCCTATTGACCTTGCGGCGCAATGCACAGAGGATAGTATATTAACAGTATATTGACTCACATTTAGTTGTCTAAAAGCGCATTTCGAAAAAACGGAATGCCCAGAGGATGGTATATAACAGTATATTGACTCACATTTAGTAGTATAAAAGAGCATTTTGAGCCCTATTGACCTTGAAGTGCAATGCGCAGAGGATAGTATAGTAACAGTATATTGACACATTTAGTAGTATAAAAGCGCATTTCGAGCCCTATTGACCTTGCAGCGCAATGCGCAGAGGATAGTTTGGTAACAGTATATTGACTCATATTTAGTAGTATAAAAGCGCATTTCGAGCCTTACGAACCTTGCGACGCAATGCGCAGATGATGGTATATTAACATTATATTGACTCACATTTAGTAGTATGAAAGCGCATTTCGAGCCCTATTGACCTTGCGGCGCAATGCGCAGAGGACGGTATATTAACAGTATATTGACTCACATTTAGTAGTATAAAAGCTCATTTCGAGCCCTACTGACCTTGCGGCGCAATGCACAGAGGATAGTATAGTAACAGTATATTGACTCACATTTAGTAGTATAAAAGCGCATATCGAGCCCTATTGACCTTGTGGCGCAATGCGCAGAGGATGGTATATTAACAGTATATTGACGGACGTTTAGTAGTATAAAAGCGCATTTCAAGCCCTATTGACCTTGCGACCCAATGCGCAGAGGATAGTTTGGTAACAGTATAATCACTATATTGACTCACATTTAGTAGTTCAAAAGCGCATTCAGCGGCCATCTTGCATTTACTCCGTTTTGAAAAATCTTCTAAACTCTACTCCTCTGGAACCAATAAAGCAATCAACACGAAACTTGGTACACATAACCAATGGACCTGGGTCTCCCAAAATTCTATTTGAAATGTTGCACCGAAAAAGAAAATGGTTGCCAGCGGCCAATCGAAGTTGTCGAATTTTCAATAACGGATTTGGAAGGGGAATGTGACGAAATACATGCTCAGGAATTAGAATTAGTATTAATTGAATTGATTATTCAAAGTGTCTGTCGGGATAGTCAAGATCGTGTATCATGCGTAATTTCGGAAGCCGACCCATAGCTGCTCGCAGCTCTAGTTATTATTATTATTCCACATGATTTTGTGTCACAGATATCTGAAGAACGAGCAGGTGGATTAAGTCCAAACTTTCAGGATATGTTCTGGTGGACAAGATCTAATGCATATACCAAGTTAATTCTGATTGGTCGAATGCTTTGGCGGCCATCTTGGATTAAGCTTAAAACCTTCATCGATCTTCTCCTCTGAAACCGCTGAACAGATCGTTATGAAACTTGGTACACATGATCAATGGAGTGAGTTCTCTCATTCTATTATTTAAAAAGTTCATCCGTTAAAAAAGATGGCCGCCATCGACCAATCAAAATGGTCGGATTTTCAAGTAACGGATTTTGACCGGAAAAGTTATGAAATATATGTTATAGGACATGGCGATCACGAATATGCAAAATTTTTGCTCCCAGGTCACGTGGTTTGGCCGCCATCTTGAATTCTGTGAAAAACTTTGCCAATTTTGCAACTGCTTATTCTCTTGAACCCTGATAGATACGGATTTCTAGGTCACTGCGATATGTCGGGAAGGCCATGGTCTGTTGCACTGAAAGCAAATATTTTCGATTGGTTGAATGGTTTGGCGGCCATATTGGATTTAGCTCCAAACCTTGAACGATCTTCTCTTCTGAAACCCCTTCTTCGATCATTGTGAAACTTGGTACACATGATCAATGGAGTGAGTTCTCTCATTCTATTATTTAAAAAGTTCATCCGTTAAAAAAGATGGCCGCCATCGACCAATCAAAATGGTCGGATTTTCAAGTAACGGATTTTGACCGGAAAAGTTATGAAATATATGTTATAGGACATGGCGATCACGAATATGCAAAATTTTTGCTCCCAGGTCACGTGGTTTGGCCGCCATCTTGAATTCTGTGAAAAACTTTGCCAATTTTGCAACTGCTTATTCTCTTGAACCCTGATAGATACGGATTTCTAGGTCACTGCGATATGTCGGGAAGGCCATGGTCTGTTGCACTGAAAGCAAATATTTTCGATTGGTTGAATGGTTTGGCGGCCATTTTGGATTTAGCTCCAAACCTTGAACGATCTTCTCTTCTGAAACCTCTTCTTCGATCATTGTGAAACTTGGTACACATGATCAATGGACAGAGTTCTCCCACATCATGACTCATAAAGTTCATCGGTTAAAAAAGATGGCCGCCATCGACCAATCAAAATGTTCGGATTTTCAAGTAACGAATTTTGACCGGAAAAGTTATGAAATATATGTTATAGGACATGGCGATCACGAATATGCAAAAATTTTGCTCCTAGGCCACGTGGTTTGGCCGCCATCTTGAATTCTGTGAAAAACTTTGCCAATTTTGCAATGCCTTATTCTCTTGAACCCTGATAGATACGGATTTCTAGGTCACTGCGATATATCGGTAAGGCGATGGTCTGTTGCACTGAAAGCAAATATTTTCGATTGGCTGAACGGTTTGGCGGCCATATTGGATTTAGCGCCAACCTTTCAACGATCTTCTCTTCTGAAACCCCTGCTCCGATTGTTGTGAAACTTGGTACACATGATCAATGGATTGAGTTCTCTCATTCTTAGAGGTAAAAAAGATGGCCACCATCGACCAATCAAAATTGTTGGAATATGAACACACGAATTTTGTGATAAACCTTATCCATATTGCAAGCGTTTGTTCTCTTGAACCTTGATAGGTAGAGATTACAAGGCTGCTGAGATATATTGTGAAGGCAATTGGCGGTCACATTCCGGCATAGGCCTGGATATTAGGCACTGTGTAGACCTGGTCCCCGGCTCGATGCTGCTCGCAGCTCCAATTATTATTATTAGGGTTGCAAGCCAGAGGCTGCAAACCTCTTATTATTGGTATTATTATTATTATTATTATTATTATTATGATTCCGCCGAATTTTGTATCAGTAGTATCCAGGCCGCTATTTAACCGATGAAGCCGAAACTTCACACAGGTATAGGGGAATGTGGGCTATAATGCATATGAATAGAAGAAGCTGATTGGTCAAATGGTTTGGCGGCCATCTTGGATTTACCCTGAAACCTTTCAAGATCTTCTTCTCTGGAACCAGTGGACTGATCGACTCGAAACTTGGCACACATTATCAATGGATCTGGGGCTCCCAAAACACGATTCGAAAATTTGCTGCGTAAAACAAGATGGCCGCCATTGACCAATCAAAATTGTCGGTTTTTCAAATGACGGATTTGGACGGGGAAAGTGGCTACATATATGCATTGTGATATGGCGATCACGAATATGCAAAAATTTTGGTGCTCGGTCACGTGGTTTGGCCACCATCTTGAATTTTGTCAAAAACTGAACGCATGTTTGAAGAGCTGTAACTCGCGAACCGTTAGAGATAGAGGCTTCTAATTTGTGGCATTTTATTCTCCTGGAGCAGCTCTTTCACAAGTGTGCCATCCATTTGTTCGTAGCTCTGATAGTTTTGCCGCTATAGATCAATCAAAACTGTCAGATTGTCAAATAATGCTGACAATCACATGGTTTTTGAAGTACTTTTGTGTAATATTACAGAAACGGCGTGTCGGATTATTCTGATTTTTGACATACATACTCCCTATATAACGGGTATGATGACAGTCAAATTTCAGCATGATCGCATTATTAGTTTCAGAGGTATGGTAGAACGTGACCCGTGAGTAGGTCTGAGCATATGGCTGATGCTATACTTCACAAAAGCAGACTGTGAGAAGCGCTATCTCCGGGCGACCAATTTCCAAGCTTAACTTTCTCCATTCAAGTCATTGTCTGGACTCCAGGGACAGTTTTCTGTACCTATTTCAACGTACTAACATTTTGATTTTGATGAAGGAGCCGTCTAGGGAGAAAACAAAGGTCAGAAACGTGTTCCCCACGTGCTGCTCACCAAGAAAAAGTGTTTTTTGAAGCTCTAAATTCATTTATTAGGGGGCCTTATTAGGGTTGCAAGCCAGAGGCTGCAAACCTCTTATTATTGGTATTATTAGGGTTGCAAGCCAGAGGCTGCAAACCTCTTATTATTGGTATTATTATTATTTTTTTTCTTCTTCCGCCGGATTTTGTAACAAAATTTCCTCAGCCGCCGTTCAACCGATGAAGTTGAAACTTCGCATATGTCTTGGGGAACGTGGGATCTAATGCATACCAAAAGAAGAAGCTGATTGGTCAGATGCTCTGGCGGCCATCTTGGATTTAGCCTAAAATCTTCCAAAATCTTCTTCTCTGGAACCACTGGAGCGATTGACTCAAAACTTGGTACACATGATCAATGGATCTGGGGCTCTCAGATTACGATTTGAAAATTTGCTCCGTAAAATAAAATGGCCGCCATTGACCAATCAAAATTGTTGGTTTTTCAAGTAACGGATTTGGACGGGGAAAGTGGCTACATATATGCATTGGGATATGGCGATCACGAATATGCAAAAATTTTGTACCTAGGTCACGTGGTTTGGCCGCCATCTTGAATTTTGTCAGAAACTGAACACATCTTGTAAGGGCTATAACTCGGGAACTATAGGTGGTGCAGCCTTGCAGCTTGTTGCATTATATTGTCCAGGAGCAGCTCTTTCGGAAGTATGTCAACGGTTTCCGCCTAGCTGCAATAGTTTTCCCGTTATTCTCCATCGAAATTCGACAAAACTGGTCAATTATGGGATTTTCATGTAACAGATTTCGATAGCGGAAGTGACTATATGTGTGTTATTGGACACGCTGATGCTGAATATAGTGGATTCATGGTGCTTGAGCCCATTAGATGTAATGAATACCCAAATAAGAAGCCGATTGGTCGGATGCTTTGGCGGCCATCTTGGATTTACCCTAAAACCTTCCAAGATCTTCTCCTCTGGAACCACTGAACCGATTGCCTCGAAACTTGGCACACATGTTCGATGAAACTGGGGCTCCCAAATTATGATATGAAAAGTTGTTCCGTAAATTTGAATGGCCGCCATTGACCAATCAAAATTGTCGGATTTTCAAATGACGGATTTGGACGGGGAAAGTGGCCACATATATGCATTCCGATATGGCGATCACGAATATGCAAAAGTTTTGCTTCTAGGTCACGTCGTTTGGCCGCCATCTTGAATTTTGTCAGAAACGGAGCACATCTTCTACAGGCTATAACTCAAGAACTATGGGAAGTACAGCGATGCAGTTTGTTGCATTACATTATCCAAGAGCAGGTCTTTTGGAAATATGTCAACCGTTTCAACGTACCTTTAATAGTTTTCCCTCTATTCTCAGATGTAAATCATCCAAATTTGCGAATTGATAGATTGTTCTTCAGCGGTAACTATGTAGGTTAGATCTAAGAGGAAGCAAATGACGTTTTGCCAAATAGGATGGCTTCCCGGTCTAAAACTACTGCTGTTGGCATTGCCTGCGATATGTGCTTGCAACCCGAGGATTGCCGCTCGCGGCTATATTTATTATTTTTTTTCTTCCGCCGGATTTTGTATCAAAATTTCCTCAGCCACCGTTCAACCGATGAAGTCGAAACTTCACACAGGTATTGGGGATCGAGAGATCTAATGCATATCAAAAGAAGAAGTCGATTGGTCAAAAGCCCCGGCGGCCATCTTGGATTTACCCTCAAAAAAAAGTTTTTTTCAAAGATCTTCTTCTCTGGAACCGCTGGGTCGATTGGCTCGAAACTTGAGACACATGATCTATGGATCTGGGGCTCTCAAAATACGATTTGAAATTTTGCTGCGTAAAACAAAATGGCCGCCATTGACCAATCAAAATTGTTGATTTTTCAAGTAACGGATTTGGACGGGGAAAGTGGCTATATATATGCATTGTGATATGGCGATCACGAATATGTAAACGTTATGGTCCTCGGTCACGTGGTTTGGCCGCCATCTTGAATTTTGTCAGAAACTGAATACATCTTGTAAGGGCTATAACTCGGGAACTATAGGTGGTACAGCCTTGTGGTTTGTTGCATTATATTGTCCAGGAGCAGCTCTTTCGGAAGTATGCCATCCATTTTTACGTAGCTTCAATAGTTTTGCCGCTATAGAGGAATCAAAATTGTCAAATTTTCAGACAATGCCGAAAATCACCTAATTTGAGAAGTACATTTGTGTAATATTACACTAACGACGAGTCGGATTATTCTGAAATTTGGCATACATACTCGCTGTATAACTGCTATGGTGACTGTAAAATTTCAGCATGATCGCATAATTAGTTTCAGAGGTATGGTAGAACGTGACATTTGAGTAGGTCTGAGCTTATGGCTGAAACTATACTTAACAAAAGCAGACTGTGAGAAGCGCTATCTCCGGGCGACTAATTTCCAAGCTCAACTTTCTCCAATCAAGCGATTGTCTTCACTCCAGCGACCGTTTTCTGTACCTATTTCAACGTACTAACATTTTGATTTCGATGAAGGAGCCATCTAGGGCGAAAACAAAGGTCAGAAACGTGTTCCCCACGTGCTGCAGACCAAGAAAAAGTGTTTTTTGAAGCTCTAAATTCATTTATTAGGGGACATTATTAGGGTTGCAAGCCAGAGGCTGCAAACCTCTTATTATTGGTATTATTAGGGTTGCAAGCCAGAGGCGTGCAAACCTCTTATTATTGGTATTATTATTATTATTATTATTTTTTTTCTTCCGCCGGATTTTGTATCAAAATTTCCTCAGCCGTCGTTCAACCGATGAAGTCGAAACTTCACACAGGTATTGGGGATCGGGTGATCTAATGCATATCAAAAGAAGAAGTCAATTGGTTAAAAGCCCTGGCGGCCATCTTGGATTTACCCTCAAATTATTTTTTTTTCAAAGATCTTCTTCTCTGGAACCGCTGTGTCGATTGGCTTGAAACTTAATACACATGATCTATGGATCTGGGGCTCTCAAATTACGATTTGAAAATTTGCTCCGTAAAACAAAATGGCCGTCATTGACCAATCAAAATTGTTGGTTTTTCAAATGTCGGATTTGGACGGGAAAGGTGGCTACCTATATGCATTGCCCTATGGCGATCACGAATATGCAAAAATTTTGCTCCTAGGTCACGTGGTTTGGCCGCCATCTTGGATTTTGTCAGAAACGGAACGTATCTTATACAGGCTACAACGCAAGAACTATGGGAGCTACAGCCCTGCAATTTATTGCATTATATTGTCCAGGAGCAGCTCTTTCGGAAATATGTCAACCATTTCAACGTAGCTTCAATAGTTTTCTCGCAATTCTCAGATGAAAAGCACCCACATTTGCGAATTGACAGATTGTTCTTCAGTGGTAACTATGTAGGTTAGATCTAAAAGGAATAAATAACGTTTTGCCAAATCGGCTTCCAGGTCTAAAACTACTGTTGTTGGTTCATTGCCTGCGATATGTGCTTGCAACCCGAGGATTGCCGCTCGCGGCTATATTTATTATTAGGGTTGCAAGCCAGAGGCTGCAAACCTCTTATTATTGGTATTGTTCATTATTTTTATTATTCCGCCAGATTTTGTGACAAGTTTTTCTTCAAAACTACTGTAGCGATTTAGTTGAAACTTCGCACAGTCATTGGGGATCGGGTGATCTAATGCATATCAAAAGAAGAAGCCGATTGGTCAAAAGCCCCGGCGGCCATCTTGGATTTACCCTCCAAAAAAGTACTATTTCAAAGATCTTCTCCTCTGGAACCCCTGGATTGATTGACTCGAAACTTGGTACACATGATCTATGTATCTGGGGCTCTCATAATACGATTTGAAAATTTGCTCCGTAAAACAAAATGGCCGCCATTGACCAATCAAAATTGTTAATTTTTCAAGTAACGGATTTGGACGGGAAATGTGTCTACATATATGCATTGGCATACGGCGATCACGAATATGCTAAAATTTTGGTCCTCGGTCACGTGGTTTGGCCGCCATCTTGGATTTTGTCAGAAACGGAGCACATTTTGTAGAGCCTATATCTCTGGAACTACGATAGGTACAGCCTTGTAGTTTGTTGCATTATATTGTCCAGGAGCAGCTCTTTCGGAAGTATGTCAACGGTTTTAGCCTAGCTGCAATAGTTTTCCCGATATTCTCCATCGTATTTCACCGAAATTTGTCAATTATCCGATTTTTAATGTAACGGATTTCGATAGCGGAAGTGACTATATGTAACTTATGGGACACAACGATGATGAATTTGGTGAGTTCTTGGTAGTTGAACCCATTAGATCTAATGAATACCCAAAGAAGAAGCTGATTGGTCAAATGCTTTGGCGGCCATCTTGGATTTACCCTGAAACCTTCCAAGATCTTCTTCTCTGAAACCGCTGGGTCGATTGACTCGAAACTTGGTACACATGATCTCTGGACCTGGGGCTCTCAAATTACGATTTAAAAATTTGCTCCCTAAAACAATATGGCCGCTATTGACCAATCAAAATTGTTGATTTTTCAAGTAACGGATTTGGACGGAAAAAGTGGCTATATATATGCATTGGGATATGGCGATCACGAATATGCAAAAATTTTGATCCTACGTCACGTGGTTTGGCCGCCATCTTGAATTCTGTGAAAAACTTTGCCAATTTTGCAACGGCTTATTCTCTTGAACCCTGATAGATACGGATTTCTAAGTCACTGCATTATGTCGGGAGGGCCACTGTCTGTTGCACTGAAAGCAAATATTTTCGATTGGCTGAACGGTTTGGCGGCCATCCTGGATTTAGCTCCAAACCTTCATTGATCTTCGCTTCTGAAACCGCTGCTCCGATCGTTGTGAAGCTTGGTACACATGATCAATGGACAGAGTTCTCCCTTCTTATGACTCATAAAGTTCATCGGTTAATAAAGATGGCCGCCATCAACCAATCAAAATGGTCGAATTTTCAATTAACGGATTTTGACGTGAAAAGTGACTCTATATATGCATTGCGTCATGGTTATACAATATGCAGAAATGTTGCTGGTTAGATGTAAAATGAAGCAATGCCGTCATTTCCAGCACAGCTGGATTAGATTAGATTAGATTAGATTTTATTCACCAAATATGATAACATGAGATTGACAGTTGTAGAAATGTGGATGGCGGGAATAAAGCCCAGATGGGTTTGTTCTATCCCTAGATATTTAACTAATTAGGTTGAGCGAATGTAATAGGTGAGTTGAGCCAAAAAAAACGATGCGATGTGTACACAGCTTAATACGAAGGATCATCAAAATTGACTACATTTTTCAAGAAGATAGGATTTAACCTTTGACTTGAAGAGTGACGAGGAATCAATTGTTTTTAAGTAAGAGGGAAGTTTGTTCCATTCCCGAGGACCTGAACACTTGAGAGTGTAATATGATAAGTTGGAATAGTGAAATGGTCTGTAGAGATTGATGTTGCGGGTTCTTCTTTGATATTGATGAATAGCTAATTGCCTGGTGAAGTAGGTTTGGTAGATGTTTGGTAATTGATCAAGATTATATAAAAACTTGTGGACATGACGTTAGCAAGAATATTGGTTCAGTTGAAGAAGTGGCAAAATTTTCAGCGAGAGGAAAATTGGAAGTGTATGATCACGTTTATTGGAAAGAGATATAATTCTTACAGCACGCTTTTGTAGCAGAAACAACGGATTTAGATGGCTCGAGTACGTATTTCCCCATAGAATATTTCCGTACGACAGATAAGGGAAGATCAGAGAGTAATATAATATGTAAAGTGTTCTCTTATTTATGGAGTTTTTTATGTGATTAATTATACCTATGTTTCTCGACACCTTCCTGCAAATATAATCTATATGATTTATCCAGTTCAGAACATCATTAAACAGGATGCCAAGGAATTTGAAATTATTCACCAGTTCAATATCTGTTCCTAGGTCGATGTTCCCGCATTAAATGTTTTATTACTGGATATTATTATAGCTAACTTTTTTATTGCTTCCTTCCATTTAATCGTAGCTTAAATATTTTCCCGACGCGTTATATACATCTGCAGCCTGCAACATTCACTCGGGGATTTGTTGGAAAAACGATACAATTTCACGTTCCTAAATTGAACCGATACAATAAATTCACTTAGTCTTATACAGAATACAAGAGCATAACCCTTTCAAACTCGTAAATACTAGACACAGACAAAAGACTCACGCAGAAAACAAATATAGACTGTTCTGTCTACCTTTTCATTAGTATGAGTGTCGTTTACATGGGTTGTCTCCCTTTACTGCTATAACCATGGACCGTCCCATCCTTGATGATCGACCGTAAATTTCACAAAAACAGAAATTTTGAGAGAATTGTTCGATATGCACAGTACAGTTCTGAATTTTAAAATCATAACTTCATTATTACAATTAGAATAGGTTATATGTTGACGCATCTCTCCCGCCCCTCTCCCCTCGCTAGACAGTTCATGCACTCCATGTTATTATTGAATTGAATGTCCAGCCCGTCAGGATTTTCTAGATCGCCTAGAATGCATAATTTCGGAAGCCGACTCGGTTCCGCTTTTATAATGCATTCTTTCATTCTTTGGGGAAAAGAAATAATTATACAATTAAATATACAATTGAATAATGATATAATAACATCACTTCGATCCCGTGATTTTACAAATGCGTTTTGCCATTACGGATAAAACTGTGCAAAAGGGCCAATGCACAGATATTCGTACGTCATAGCAATGGCTCGAAAATAGGGTGATTTATAGGAATTAGCCTGTATCATACTAACAATTGGGTCATAGTTTACCCTAGGACCTCCCGTCATGTGGTTCTATTCCGACACCTGTGGTGCCATGTATGGACACGAGGAATGCAGTGTAATCACGTGACCAGCAAGTTTTTCGCATATGTTGATCAGTGGTTTGAGTGTTCGAGAAACTCTGAAGACTTCAGTTAATTATCCGTTGTGAATGCGTCTGTTTACAGTTTAGACCTCAAAGTAACAAGGTAAGATGTAGAATATCAGGGACTGCACTTTGATTGAACATTTGTAGGTGATGGTGGTGTTGTTGTCCTTTCTGCATCATTGTGAAATAACAACAACAACAACAACAATAAAAACATTTGTCAGAAACGGAACACATCTGAACTACTGCTGTTGGTTCATTGCCTGCGATTTGTGCTTGCAACCCGAGGATTGCCGCTCGCGGCTATATTTGGTAATATTATTATTATTCCGCCGTATTTTGTCCGGGAATTTTCTTGGCCGCCATTTAACCGATGAAGTCGAAACTTCACACAGATATTGGGGTATTGGAGATCTAATGCATATCAAAAGAAGAAGACGATTGGTCAAAAGCCCCGGCGGCCATCTTGGATTTACCCTCAAAAAAAGTATTATTTCAAAGATCTTCCCCTCTGGAACCGCTGGGTCGATTGACTCGAAATTTGAAACACATGATCTATGGATCTGGGGCTCTCAGAATACGATTTCAAATTTTGCTGCGTAAAACAAAATGGCCGCCATTGACCAATCAAAATTCTCGGATTTTCAAATGACGGATTTGGACGGGAAAAGTGGCTACATATATGCATTGCGACATGGCGATCACGAATATGCAAAAATTTTGGTCCTCGGTCACGTGGTTTGGCCGCCATCTTGAATTTTATCAGAAATGGAGCACATCTTGTAGAGGCTATATCTCTGAAACTACGATAGGTACAGCCTTGCAGTTTGTTGCATTATATTGTCCATGAGCAGCTCTTTCGGAAATATGTCAACGGTTTTCACCTATCTTCAATAATTTTCCCGCTATTCTCCATCGTATTTCACTCAAATTTGTCAATTATCGGATTTTTAATGTAACGGATTTCGATAGCGGAAGTGACTATATGTAAGTTATGGGACACAACGATGATGAATTTGGTGAGTTCGTGGTAGTTGAACCCATTAGATCTAACGGATACCCAAAGAAGAAGCTGATTGGTCAGATGCTTTGGCGGCCATCTTGGATTTACCCTAAATCTTTCAAGATCTTCTCCTCTGGAACCGCTGGGTCGATTGACTCGAAACTTGGTACACATGATCTATGGTTTTGGGGCTCTCAAATCACGATTTTAAAATTTGCTCCGTAAAACAAAATGGCCGCCATTGACCAATCAAAATAGTCGGTTTTTCTAATGACGGATTTGGACAAGAAAAGTGACTACGTATATGCATTGTGATATGGCAATCACGAATGTGCAAATATTTTGGTCCTGGGTCACGTGGTTTGGCCGCCATCTTGAATTTTGTCAGAAAATGAACACATCTTTTAGGGTCTATAACTCTGGAACTATAGATGGTACAGCCTTGCAGTTTGTTGCATTATATTGTCCAGGAGCAGCTCTTTCGGAAGTATGTTAACCATTTCAACGTACCTCCAATAGTATTCCCGCTATTCTCAGATGTAAATCACCCAAATTTGCGAATTGACAGATTGTTCTTCAGTGGTAACTATGTAGGTTAGATCTAAAAGGAATAAATAACGTTTTGCCAAATCGGCTTCCAGGTCTAAAACTACTGTTGTTGGTTCATTGCCTGCGATATGTGCTTGCAACCCGGGGATTGCCGCTCGCGGCTATATTTATTACTGTTTCTACTCCTGAACACTTTTCCATAGACAATACCAACATTTTAAGTCTGAAAAATTCCTGCATCGGCTCGAGGTCCAAATGTCAACGTCGCCAATATTCGGGATTGTAGACCAAATATCCCTCAAGTAGTAGTGAATGGGTCGGCACGTGGTACCAATGACCGTCATCGAATCGGCCATTGATACATTTGTGAACATACTCATCACAACAGCTCCTCCCCCCAAGTTCATGTACTAAAGGGAACTTTGAAAGACGGCTTATACCTCAGATATGGACAATACTGTGCTTCATAAATCAGTCGATCATCAGAAACGACCTCAAGTATCCTCATTGGTACAAGCACATCAACTCTAATCTCAGAATCAAGAGGTTTCCCACCATGAAAAAAAATCGTGATTTTCACATACATCTATTCGAAAGTAAGCATTTGAAAGCTATTAACATTACTTGTTGTTATATTTACCTTTGTTTCTCACCCCAAGAATGGAATTTACCGCTAGAAGCTGAAAAGACAAAAAAAAAAAAATACATTTTTCTTTTGGTAGGCTCAATGGTACACCATGGTGAAATTCAGTTTTAGTCTAGGTGCTCAGATACATCAGGCATTTCTCATCGCTTACAGTCAGAGACTCTAGTCCGAATATTGCCTTTGTTCATCACAGCCAAGAAGAGGAGACTACTAATTTAACTTTGTGTAAACACCTCTTCATTATAGAAATTATGGAGTCCTACCAAGATTACTGAATGGTCAATTCTGTAAGTGAAATTTTACTTCAAGGAAATTTTCTTCCAAGTAAATTTTCTTCCAAGTAAATAAAACACTTTAGTTCTATCTTGTACAGTAGTCAACTGTAACCTCCGCCACTCGGGGGGTTCTTCTGAATGGTTATACGGTTTGAATGGTAGAGAACCCAAGGACTATCATTTCGCAAAAACATTTGAAAAGTTATTAACAATACTATTGATGGATCATAGTACCTTTCACTTCCACACCAGACTGGACTTCCACAAGCTGTCTAAGCTGAAATGATGTTCATATAAAACAATCATTATCGATTATATATTATTTCAATCATACACAATGGTACATTTAGTTACAAGACCAGGTATGCTCAGATCAAGCATTTCTCATCTCTTACATTCAGAGACTCTAGTCCGAATATTGCCTTTGCTCATCACAGCCAAAACGAGAGTTGCGCCCCCCCCCCCCCACACATTGTCAACATTTCAAAGTAGAAATACTAAAATCTGTTAATGTCAAGTTAACACAACCAGAAAGCCCAAGCTTAAAGTTACACTTTCCACTTAACAGTCAAGGATTCTGTTGAACTGAACAACTCAAAACATAGCAATCTGTCGAAAGAATACTCGCACCTGCCATCCAATGACTTTGAGGACTTCTGTAGGGGCAGTCACAAAACTGATAATAGAATCCAGATCCCCGCTCGATGAGAATGTAGAAATGTTTTTCGGACAATTACAGATCTTGGACGGCTATGCAATAACTGGTCTGGTTCAACTGGTTACTGCTGATAAACAAAAATTTGTTTAATAGCATCTTCTCAATCCAAAAACGTCAAGCATAGATTAATCAGCATTCCTAGGAATCGCAGTGTCCTGCATCACATATGCGGGGAGCTGAACTTAAGAGTTGGAACTTCGAGCACATGAAGGCTACAATTTGTGGCGACTAAATTATTGACAATTTCCACTACATGTGGTTCATTTCTCCACGAGTTTAATCAATGGTGCACAAATTCTTTCAACTGTAACCGTACTGTGTTAGCTCATCTCATGGAAAGCAACAAGTTATGACAGCACATCAGTCTTTGGAGAGGTCAAACTCTCCATTTTTAATAAAATAGTAGACGATAACACTACAAATATAGAAAAGGATGCAGAGCAGTTGTTTACTCCATGTGTTTATCTTCAGACTGTCGCACTTTTCCTGGAACAGCTGGACTGGTGTCAATTAACATGTGAAGTTGCCAGGACTCCCGGACCTCTTGACCATCACAGGATCCATCTCCATAAACAACTTGTATATGATATCACAGAATATTAACCATATACCAAGACTAGATAAATATCGTGTGAATTTCAAAACACATTTGTCAGCCAATCAGGTGGCTAGATGGAGGAAACAACTTTATAATTTACAAACAAAAGTATGTGGACCAATATCAGTGATTTAAGTGGACTTTTGTCAAAAAACCTGAAAATATTATCCTAGCACCTAGCCTAGGCGGCCCCTGGAAGCTCTGGGGTCCTAGATGGCTGGAGATGCATTCCAGCCAATTTCTGGCAAATAAAATAAGAAAATATGATTGGCAAGGCACTACGTTTTTTGTGTTGTTTTTCAAGCAAAACCTGTTTCATAATACACCCTCATTCTGAAATAAGCAAACTTATTTTGAAAATTAATTTCTGTAAATTTATTCAGAGACTCCTGTATGGAATGATGGAACATTTGGATCACACATTATGACATATCTAATGTCTAACCGGAGGTATTTCAGCCACTGCAAATTAATTGTTTCAACTTACTCTGATTTATTACACTGTTCTATCTACGCCTCTTTTGCGTCTTGACAGATGCTTTGCCGATTTTGCGTGAGCTTGTAAAGGTTTTTTTCCTGAGCTGCCGTAACGTACTCTATTATTACAAATGGTACATTCAGCCAAACCTGGCAAATTGAGTTTCCTTGTGTAGTCTGAAAGGTGATCCCCGTGACAGTCTTTGTCCTTCAGGCATGACCAACGAAACTTATTTTTGATACTCTTATCCACCTCATTGACGT
Organism: Hanleya hanleyi; assembly: GCA_036873755.1. Classification (NCBI taxonomy): domain Eukaryota; kingdom Metazoa; phylum Mollusca; class Polyplacophora; order Lepidopleurida; family Hanleyidae; genus Hanleya; species Hanleya hanleyi. Next base: position 66,453 of record JAVTVY010018196.1, read on the forward strand.
CTATGTCGGCACTGCGATGTAACACGCTCATGATTTTCACTTCGATTTTCACTCCGGCAAAAAAGGCGCAATTTTCACTTCAGACTGCCACGCAATATCCCATAATAGTTTCGGCTGCTAGCGATTTGAGCGCCAGTACTACAGGGGAGACAACTCTAGTTGTCTCCCGAGTTGTCTCCCGTATCACGTGGTGGACAAATCATTATAAAAATGGCGACTACGTCGGTTCTTCGCTAGAGACGATCGGGATCCAATTTTGAGGATCAAAAATGGTAACAATACATACTTTATCAAGATCAGATAAAAAATGCGTTTTTGAACGCTCAAATATCGATTTAGTCGACATCAAGTATCACTTTCCTGGTAAAACCGGACGAGAATCTAAATTTCTATAAAAACGGAATTTTTTCAAAGTTTCAACAAAAAACCGGATTCCGGCAAAAACCGGAAGACTTACATCACTGCAATATACATGTAGTAAACATAAATGGTATTCAACCAAGGTATAATGTCCATAAATAGTGCATGGTAGATGCTAACTTCAAAAGGGTTTACTCCCATCGAGAAGTCTGGTTTTGTCAGGTGGTAGAACTATCAAAAGACTGAATCGTACAAAGTTGTTCATATCCGTGAACTAAATGCCAATCAATGTCAAATTTGTCGCGATTGGCTTATTATGATATATCGTAGAATGTCGGCAGAGAGTTCACAATTTTTTTTTTTATGGTGTTCCCTCCAGATGATATTTTCCGGTTATATCCTCTTGGTTTACCTGGATTGGTCACAGTGTAAGCCAAGTGGTAAGAATTTTTTTTGATTGAAATAATCAAAATCGATTGCAGAAAATATAACTGACGAATGCATGCCCGCTTTGCACACAAATGGATGAATGGAGAAGTAGCCGTGTTGAAGGAAATTTCTTGATTGATCTGCCTTGATATGCCGAAGTATATTCCAGTTGATCAGTTAGGTTGTAATTGCCTCATCCCACTCATATTTGAACATACAAGCAGTCTGAAACTCTAGCCAAAAGTCATCATTTCAACTGGTCTCACCTTCGCTAGCCTTCAACTGCAACCTAGTGACGTCATTCAATCCCAGAGGCTCGGAAATAAGCAACATGTATCCCAAATACCATGTAAAGAATCTATTTGCTTCTACACCATGTCCCTAAAAGTCCCATGGTTCTGGGTGGCTGTCAACACATTTTGGCTAATAATTAAATACTGGAACGTCCGGTCAGGGGGGAAAAATAGCTTTGATTGTATCATTGGAATGTGGTCGGTTTGCCCGACAGAGTTATCTCCCCTGGTTCACTGGCCGGACATACACGTGCTTGTGCAGTTTGCTTCGTACTTTATTGAACTATATTCTGTAGTTTTTATAAACTTAGTGCTTTGAGCTATTGTGCTTTGTTTTAACTGGACTTAATTGTGCTGTATACATCACTCTGTGCTATTGAATGGTTATCTATCAAAATTGTAATTTGTATATTGTGAAGCAGGAGTTTCTTTTCACATGAATAGCCCCACGTGCATGGTGAGAGGCGGGAAAGGAAATTATTTTGATCTCTTGCTTACCGGTACTCTCAATGCTTGGCCTAGAACAAAACAAGTCCTTATTTCCCTGGCTGGCAGCAGTGAGGCTTATAACACGTGCAACTGTCATCTTTGCATTAATTACGCCGATTATAAAGAAGGAAATAAAGAGTCCCCCGCAGTTCCTGGAAATAGGAATTAGAAAATGGAAGACATTTTTAACTCTGCAAATTTTGGCCCGGCAAAGCTAGGTCCCCTGAAAAGAGCCGCACACTGAGAACTTTGGTGATTGCAGATGAATTGATTTTTAAAATACCATACAATAACAACTACATGACTTGTTGTCCCAAGGTTTTGTGTTGTAATCTGTTTTTCGGCGCGAGACGTGCAGCTCTTTTGTTTGTAACCTTGGCTGCTTTTTTTTCACTGTTTGGTCCCGGATATGATTTTTTTTTGTAGTTGTGTGCCCATTAGGAGACCAGTGCGTGGACAAAACAACGGAATAAAAGAACAACATTTTCCGTAGGGTACATTTGTCTAATACTCATTACTAAGTAAGAGTATATTACTCTCAGTGTTCTCATTTCAAGCCGGTAGCCGCCGGAGCTTCGCCGGCTATTTGTTCTATTATCGCCGGGTACTCAGATTATCCCAAGTCATTAATTTACAAATAAACTTTAATAAAGTAATGTACATAATTTTGCTGACGCCCTAAGGAACGAAGGAATCTGAAATTGGATGTCAACGGACAACAAATGCAGCAAAAAACGCTCAATCTTTCTGCCGTAACGACAGGTCACAATGAGAACCGAAAGGATAAAGTTCCTGACAATTATGTCACTGTTAGCAAGATGTTAGCGGAAAATTGCACGATGTCGAATCCGAAAGGAAAGCCGATAGAACTATCAACGTACCTAAAATGGGGAAACTTACATCAGTGTTCCGAATTAAAGAAGACTACAACACCATTCTGAACCGCGCATATGTGACCCACATATTCTGTAATGTACTTGTAGAAGTAATTTCAGCATTTCACTCGCCTCAGGAATTTCTCAGGCGAGTGATAAAAGCACTCGCCTAAGCTTAAATTCAGGCGAGTGATGAATCACTCGCCTTCACTTTGCTCCTTGAGAGGCCTGGAGAAGCATTCTTCCATCTGGGTGTAGGACTATAATAGATAACGGGGAAAAGAAAATACGATTAACTGTCACATCATATCAAAAGGACGTTTTTAATATTCTACAAGCATCAATCAAGTCATGTACGGTAAACTATGAATAAATGGTATTATAAGAAAAACATATATCATTACAATACGTGTAATTAGTGTCTATATATATGCGAGTATGGTATATATATATAAATGCTATGTACTATAAACAAGAGCCCAAGGGGCTTCAATATACGCCCATATATCTGGAATTACACTGGTCTGAATTTCAAGGTTGTTTAATGGCCTTGATCCCAATTGGTAGCTAGCAATCCAGAGAACGGTCTACGATTTTGTGCTTGTGAGAATGTAACATATTTCACATATTATATTGAATGATAAACTAAAATGGTCTTAACTCTTGGTAACTAGGTGACCTTGAAACAAGAGCTGAAAGCTCGCATATCCCACACTGAAATTGACAATAGTCAAACACAAGAAAATAGTAGTTTCCCTTTAAATGAATTCCTTTCAGGCGAGAGAAAATTGTTCATGAAGGAAGAAAAATGTGAAGAAAGTGATGGAGTAAACCTTTGTTCTTGAGTTAATAAACAGGTATAAGTTCATAAAGGACCCCTCTCCTCGTTAAATTAATAAATGTACGGTTTATATTTCACAACAGTTTAACTGAATGTAGCTGTTTCTTACATGTATCAAACATAGGAGACAACTCCACAGGATAAATGCCATATACATATAGGGGAGACAACTCTGAATATTCCTACCTAACGCATATAGTTAGCTAAACTTGATTCGGTTTTGGGGGACTGTGACCTTGGTCTTTGACAAATTGATCTCAAAATGAATATGGCTCCTCTTTGCCATGCAAGTAAGGACGGTATACCCAAAGTTTGGTACCAATTCATACCTTGAAACCAGAGACAACAAATGTTAATGGATGACTGGACAGAACGCAAAATTTATCGCATTACATGACCTCTTCGACAGGCATATGAAAATGTTTCTTTTAATGATTTCTTGAATTTGAGGTCACAATGACCTTGACCTTTGACCCACATTTTGGTCTAACACATCATGTCCCTTAATGTATCTACTGCCACAACAAAAAAAATGCAATTTTTAATGATTTCCTGATTTTGGGTCAACGTGACCTGACCGTGATCTTCCCTCAATGCATCAATGGACACAAATCATGATTTTTAACAATTTCATAATTTTGGGGGTCACAGTGACCTTGATCTTCGGCCTTGACCTAATTTTGGGGACAGTGACCCTTGACCTTTTGGTATGCAACACTTCATTTCCCCCTATGGAATCCACTCACAAAAAATTAGAAATTTTTAATGATTTCCTGATTTTTCGGTACCACTGACCTTTGACCTCGACCTACATTTGGTATGCAACACATCGTTTCCCCCTAGGACATCCACACACCAAAAATTAGAACTGTAGATAGAAAACTATCAATGATCAATGATTTCCTGATTCTAGGCAAGTGACCTTTGACCTCTGACCTGAATTTCGGTACGCGACACATCGTCTCCACCTGATGTATCCACTCACAAAAAATTGCAACTGTGGATAGAAAACATTCAGAGATATAGACCGGACACGAACACTTCAGTGATTTCCTGTTTTTCAGGCCAGTGACCTTTGACCTCTGACCTCGACCTTCATTTTTGTACGCGACACATCGTCTCCCCGTAGGGTATCCACTCACCAAAAATTGGAACCGTAAATAGAAAAGTGTTCCAGATATAGACCGGACACGGGGGACGGACAAACGGACGGACGGACGGACAGACGGACGGAAACCGCCATCACATAATACGTCCGCCTTTTTGGCGGGCGTATAAAAAATTCATATGAATTGAGTATTCCAGTATATGCATATAAAGTAGCATGCTGTGAGTAAAATCTTTTACTATTATATTACACTACATTTCTAGAAAATAATTTTGTCGTACTTACTCGTTCAGCGCTCTAAACTGTAATAGTGAAAAAATACATGCAAACTAGAAGTCAAACTCTCACTTTTTTAGGATGACAAAGTGTATTACAAGTCCATCATTCATAATCCAGCCGCCCTCCATTAGACACTGGTAGATAGATATTACACTTTCTTAAGCTGAGTAATACTGGGGAAACAATACGCAAAAATATAAAATAGAATATAGGTGATAATGAAATAAATTTTAAAAGTCTTACCCCGACAAAATTGGACGTCGCCGATACGTCATTCACTTGAGTCCTGCCATCGTCAAGAACGATGACTTCGTTTCCACCGCTGAGAAAAAAACAGAAGGGAAATGGCGTAATATGGTGAAAGACCATTTCATAGTGTTACCGCAATTAATGTAGGACATAAAACACAAACCATGAGTTACTTACTGAGCCATCGTTCTAAAATGACACGATAACGCTAGGTGCCTACCACTAATGAAACTATAACCGGTTTCCTCTCTTGCAGAAACTTTGTGTGCAAAACAACTGGTTGGTACCATGGATGAAAATCGAGCTCGTTTAAGGTAAACGTTATCTAGATTGATTGATGAACTCTTGCATTTTGTAATTTAGACAGAAAATACCTATATCACCGATATATCATAATTGTCATAGTGGGGAGAACACGCTCCAATGTTATAGCCCGAGGGCACTTGTAGTCGTGTTTTGATATATACTTCCTCACACACGGCTGGACGGTTCGCTGAGCCGAGACGTATATGTTTCCCCTCAAACTCCATTGAAACGCAGCAAGGAAGCAATCAGAGATTGCTCAATTGTATGCCCCCCTTCCGCTTTAATCCGACATTGCTCCACCATTGTTCTGTTTTGTATTGGTCTGTGGAGGCCTAATTAGGCTAAATTATAAAAATTCTGTTTCAGTCACTTTTTTCGGCATGCCTCGCATAATATATGTACATATTCCGCCCCGGGCTTTCGTCAAATGTGACCTGGTTATGAGACCTACATTCCTTGGGAGTATACTGCGGTGAAATTATGAAGCGATCGTGAACTTTGCATCCAATTCACTCTTTTAGGGGCAATTTCATACTTCAGGACCTATGTGATCTACTTTGGCATGTGCTTTGGACAAATAAATATATCCCATTCATTTAGGTTTGATGAACAAAGGGTAACTCTTGAAAATATAACCGAAAGCAGAGAAACTTCACGCTGCACAACTATGGGGTACTGACCACATATCATGCAAATTCCATAATTGTCCATACAATATTAACCGAGATCCAGCCCGGACAAGTCCCAATTCACAAAGATTTCAAGAACAAAAGGGCCATAACTCTTGAAATATACGCGAAACGCGGAGAAACTTCACACTGCACAACTACAGGGCACTCTCCACATATCCTGCAAATTCCATACTTGTCCATACAATATTAACAGAGATCCAGCCTGGACAAGTCCCAATTCACAAAGACTTGATGAACAAAGGGCCATAACTCTTGAAAATATATGCGAAACGCGAAGAAACTTCACGCTGCACAACTACAGGGCACTGACCACATACCCTGCAAATTTCATAATTGTCCATACAATATTAACCAAGATCCAGCCCGGACAAGTCCCAATTCACAGAGATTTCAGGAACAAAGGGCCATAACTCTTGAAAATATAGGCGAAACGGGGAGAAACATTACGCTGCACAACTGTGGGGCACTGACCACATGTCATGCAAATTTCATACTTGTTCATACAATATTAACCAAGATCCATCCCGGACAAGTCCCATTCACAGAGATTTCAGGAAAAGGGCCATAACTCTTGAAAATGATACCGGAACTCGGAAAAAACTCGACGCTGCACAACTATGAGCCACTGGCCACATTCCATGCAAGTTTCAATCCTGTCCATCAATTATTAACCGAGATATCGCGCGGACAAGAAATTCGGACGGACAGACGGACGGACAAAGCGATCGCTATATGCCCCCCCTCTAGTTAGAGGGGGGGCATAAATATACTCGATAAATAGGCAGAATCCATGAAAGTGCTCCTAGAGCCTGGGAATTTCGTTTTCGACCCAAAAATTTTTTCGATTTCTTTTTTTTTGATGTTCATTAAAATCTCATTATCTCTGGAACGGGAAGGGCTATTGCGATGAAACTTACGTCGTTGGATAGCCAGGAGAGAGACGCGTCGTTGGATCACCACGGTGACGTCATAATGACGTCACAAGATGAATCGTACGAATTTCGGAAAAATCTCCATATCTTGGGAACGGCGTGGGGTACGGCGATGAATCTAACGCCGTTGGATAGCGGAGAGAGAGGCGCGTTGTACGACTACGGTCATACGATGTTATAGCGAGTCATATTAGGAATTTTCTGGGGATAGGTCAGATTTGAATCTTATGACTATTCTACTCCAGGGTGCTTCGATAACGTAAAGTGAATGACATCCATTTGTACCTATTTCAGCTGGGACGAAGACGAATTCGTGGACGGTCTCACAAAATTATGGGACTGCGAATTGGAACGAATCCGACAACGGAGTTGCGGGCCGGATTTGAACACTGTCGATGGCCACCTATCACGAACCCCCGACGATCGCCCTCGAAACGACGCGCATGTGGGACTTTCGACGGTGAGTGCATTAATTTCGCGAAAGCGAAATATGATATGTGTAGACCGCACACGTACATACATTAACGCTAAAGCGGACCCCCTCATACTGTTCATATAATACCATGAACAAGTGACCTCAATATTGAAAAAGGTCTTAAGTCGACCCATAGTATGAAATGCAATACCATGAACAAGTTAACTCTGTATTGAAAAATGGTCTTAAGTCGACCGATATTATGAAATTCTACAAATGTTTATTCGCCCAAGGAGAAGGCGATAATGTACAATCGGCCCATTTTAGAGGAATATGTCGTGGTATGGAAAAGTAAACAAAAACTTTTAACACAAGCGCATTACGACGTCTGAGGCGATTACTGCGTGTATGAAAATGGTACCTTCTTAGGGCGAGACTGTTGTTGAAAACTGGGAAATCAACTCAAACAGTTTGTCCCCGCGATGGAAGGCAAGTTTTCCCGGCATATCCGTACACGAGCTTCCGCGAGAAGCGTTGCCGATGTCCGTGGTGACATAGATTTCGATTCGAGCGTGCAATCGCCCTGAATTCGCTTTTTTGCTAATTCTTAATCAGACGACTCATCCGTACACATCCAAACATCGCCATTGTTCACTATTTTAACTATTAACATTTACACTCGTTCTCGATAACAAAATAATATATATATATATATATATTCTCTGAACACCAGTCCTGTTCTAGAGTTGGTCCCGTGTTATTCAATGTTCGACTGTTGATGTTCATGCTATGACGCGCTAAACATTCATACGCCCAAAATTCACACGCGTACAATAACGCCAATGATTTCTAGTTTATCAAAAATCCATCACCTACTCCATTTTTTTCTTTTTTTTTTAGACTCGTAAAAGAGCGTCTCCTACGACTAATACATGGGAAAAGAAAGTGAGGCGGATTAACGAACCCTTTCGCTGCAGCATTTGTGAAGAAACTTTCACGCGGAGGCGGACCTTGAATCGTCATATGAATGCTATCCATCTAAACTCCTCTTTTAACTGTCCGATACGTCAATCATCATTCTCTAGAAGCAACATACTAAATAGACATTTAAACGTACACAAGTCTAAAGGGCGCAGTCGCACCGACGATACTGGTATGAATCAGGGTGGATCGGGCCCGAATACGGCACCCGATGAGCAGCACAACCCCACGCCATCCACGTCTAGGGTAGAGCCCGAAACGCCCATTGATCCAACCCCATCGACCAGCGGTGAACCCAACCCATGCGATTTCCATGAGACGGCGTTGGAAGGCGGTCTCCGAGTTCACACGATTCGTCCAATCGGGCCGGCGAGAGCAGACCCCCTCGTATTATTTAAGCAATATCACGAACGCGTGAACTCTATGCTGAAAAATGACCTTATATCTATAGGGGGTATAAAATTCTACATCTCTATTCAGTGCTCATTTTCTAAAGGTGTGGGTGAAGATCTGCGAACGGCGCAACCCCATTTCAGAGGATTATGCTATGTAACGTTGAAAGACGGGGACATAGAGAATGCTATCAGCGAATCATTGCGAAAAATATATACATCATTCGCGGAATATGCTCGCCAAGGATCCAATTGGTGGTTAGACGAAATCTTGTGGTTAAGTATTCACATAGCGCAATATCAACCGCTACGCGGGTCGAGTTACCTCCCCTTACCATCAAAGTTGGTGAAGAAAGGCGCGATTGTTAACGTTTTCAACGCAAAGGTTAACCAATGTTTCAAATGGTCTATTTTGTCAGTACTCCATTCAGTTGAGGCGAATCCACACCGGGTGTCGCATTATAGACCTTGCGAGCATGACTTATGTTTTATGGACATAAAATTCCCTGTGTAACCTAGTGACATCCCAAAATTCGAGAAGCTCAATCGAATATCGGTCAATTTATTCGCCTACGCGGATAATGAGATTTTCCCCATTCACATCACCAACGAGCGGTGTGATGCCCACGTAAATTTGCTTTTCATCACCGACGAAAAGACACCCCATTACTGCTGGATCAAACACCTGGATCGATTCCTGTCCGACCAAAATAGACATAATGGTAAAAGACACTTTTGCCCGTATTGCCTACACGGTTTTAAGAGGGAAAGCCTATTGAAAGATCATTTACCGCATTGTTCCATTCACGGACCACAAAAAATCCAACTGCCGAAGCCAGCCGACAAATGGCTACAATTCACGGATGTGGCCAAGCAGTTGAAAGTCCCCTATATCATTTATGGCGACTTCGAATCCGTCATAGAAAAAAATGACTCCGCAGCACCAGATCCCGAGAAATCCTACACCGAAAAACAAGCCCATCACGCACCGTCCGGTTTTGCTTATAAAGTCGTCGGTTTAACGGACGACACGTGGAGAAGATGCGGTGCAAAAATTCGTGGAACTTATGTTGAAAGAGCAGGAAGAAATAGATTCCTTCTATGAAAATCCCAAGCCCATCCAAATGACGCGCGACGATTGTCGCGCCTTTAACAGTGAGAGGTTGTGTCATATATGTCACAAAGAACTCGGCGACGACCGAGTTCGCGATCAGTCACGCGACCGGTCGTTTCCGCGTGGCTGCTCATGCGGAATGTAATATCAATTACAGATATAAAAAAAGAATCCCGGTCGTCGTTCACGGTCTGCGGAATTACGACTCTCACATCATCATGCAGGCCATTGGTCAAATTAGGGATAAACCGTTGAAATGTTTACCGAACAACCTCGAGCGTTACATTTCCTTCTCCATGGGCACCATGGATTTCATCGATTCATTCCAATTCATGAGCAGTTCTTTAGAAAAGCTGGTGGATAACCTCGCGAGAGAGGGTGCCTCCAAATTCCATCACTTAGCTCAACATGTGGATGCAGAGTTATTGCCCTTATTGTTATGTAAGGGGACCTATCCATATGATTACATATCTTCCTTCAACATCTTCGACGAAAAGGAATTGCGCCCAAAGATGCATTCTTTAACAGTCTAACTCAAGAACCACTCTCCGACGCGGATTACCAACACGCGCTTACGGTCTTGGAAAAATTTGACATTCAGAGCATCGGCGAATACCACGACTTGTATGTGATGTCCGACGTTTTACTTCTGGCGGACGTCTTCGAAAATTTCCGTGAAATTTGTTTAAATTATTATGAATTAGATCCCGCGCACTTTTACACTTCTCCGGGTCTAGCTTGGCAGGCCTGCTTGAAAATGACAGGGGTTCAACTCGAGCTTCGCTGGATATAGCGATAGGTTTGTTTATGAGTAAAATATCTGTACAAATTGTTCTTGATCGTTCGCACCACTCGTTCAGCGTAGTTCGCCTTTTTTTCGTTCTGCGTCACCTGGAATAAAATCCCCTTCTTCCTCAAATAACTTCTCACCGTCTTATTCACAAATTCCGACCCTTTATCAGATCGGATTCGCAACGGCACTCGACCCTTTTCCAATATCCTGTTCAAGGCTTGCAACACCGAGTTTGGGCGTTTATTCGGTAACGGTTCCACCCATAGGTATCCACAAAATACATCTATGACGAACAAGAGGAATTTTACACCATCGTTGTGTTCCGATATATTAGATACATCGGCCAGATCGATATCGAACAGCGAATCTATCCCCGAAGTTACTACCCTGTTCCTCCTGAATGTATGATGCACCGGCTTTTGTAAGCTATAAGCGTCCTGGTCGCTCAACCACTGTGTTAGCTCTTTAGGCGCTACGTTATAACCATTGGCCTTTAATAAGGCGTTTAATTTAGAAAGTCCGGTGAAGCTGATAGGGTTTTTCGGGTCGAAATAGGCTCGCGACAAGTACGTTTTCCACCCGTTCCCATTCATATCCACGAACTCGAATGATGAAAACGATGACGCACACCTCTTTAAATATAATAAGAAAACGAACGGTGTGTGGTTTACTAAACCTTTTATTAATATTGATAGGACAATGCGAGTATTATTTAAACAATGTGAAAAATACCACGTGACAAAGTTGTACACATAGCAATCGTTATGACAATGGTTTTGATCGAAATCCGTAACGATACTGGACAGAGTTATACCCCGTATGAGCTGAAGTAGGACGTATATACAATAGTGACCGCAAGTAAAAGAGTTATCTCCTTGAAGCTGTCTATAACTGTAATAACGGAATTTACTATTGTTTGAGAAATTTTACGAAATAGTTCGAATAATATTCCGGAGGATGTCCTAGGGAATCGAAAAATGTTCCTCGCTGGTTCCGGAAATAAAACACCACCCAGTGTTCCCCGGGGAGACTCGCCACGTCGGTATTCATGATAAAAGCCGCTGGTGTTCGTGGGATGTAGTTTGGAATTTTGTTAGCCGGGTACACACCTCGTACACAAGCGTTGAGCGTACGGTCGCTGTGAATGATGCACAGAAGTTCGTCTGTATTCATGGTGTGATGGAGATGATGTTGCGAGACTTATCCACCTCGAACAGCGCTGGGAATTCGGCATAAGCGATACAGTTCACATTTTCCGGTAATGGTTCATCGAAGGTCGCTTCCAGACGTACGTTGCCTTGTCTCAGGAGTTGAAGGTGATCTTCTGCGGCGTAGGAGGGGTCGAGGTTGAAGGCGTAGAGGGTAGAGCCGTTGTGATAATCGTACCAGGTTATTGAATTACCGAAGTTATCGCCGGTACGTCCTATGCTATCGTACAATCTCAGGTAAGCCGATGTGTATGAACTCTTCTCCCAGTCCGAGTTATAACGCGTTCTCAGGAAATGACCCGGAGTCGTTACGCCGTCAATATTCACCGAGAGATTGCCCAGTTTGAAGTGTTGAAAGTTTAGGGGGTTCTTTTTATAGTCCCTGGCGACGGCTTTGGACGATACGAATCCTATCACCAGTCTGCTGGGGTAGACGGATAAAAACATATTATCCCAGCGGAAGAGGGTCTGTCCCGCGGCTAAGGAAGCCATTTTGGTCTCCGTTCTCATGTACGGATATTTGGCAGATATATTTTCCAAGGCCTTGGCATGCCCCAAAATCACGCCGGGGTTTACGCGAACTTTCTCGACTTTCAGGTTGATATCCTGTATCACCAGTTTATACGCTGTATTTTCTTCACCCGACATCACGGTGAACTGCGGGGTGGAGCGATACATTTTGATGTATACGTCCACGTTATTCAGCAAGTAGCGCTGTTGTTTGAAAATATCTTGCATGAAGTTTCCTTCCATTTCAAATACATTACTCTCCGCGATGAATTTCCTTCTCTGCGTAAGCCCGGCATTTTGACCTGATGCGGCATCTCCGGTATCCAGATTAATACCTTCGTCGGCTACATACAGTTGGGGCACTAGCTGCGTGGTTTATAGGGGTAACTGTTGTCCATGACCGTCATAAGCTTACCCTGCATGGAGACGTCTATCTGAGACCACATAGTTTGGAGGAGTAAATTGATAGGGCTGCATTTTTCGTCCTTGCTCAAAGGGGTGCCATCTCTGCGAGTTATTTTAGCCTTAACGTAAAGTCTGCAGGATTTCAAGTCGACGTAATCCGAGCCTTGACCGGATATCAGGAATTCGACGGGTGCATCGTCCAAGATTTGAGTCGAACGTCGATAACATAGCGACTTTCAACCGCTGTTTGCGTAGGGGGTAATGAGAACGATAATTCGCTAGGTTGACCTTCGGTGAACCCTTTGTCGGTAAGGAGTGCCATGCTACAACTTGAAGAGATGCGATCTTTTGGTCCGCGCTCTCGGTTTATCCGTGGGTGAACTGATGGTAGGGAGAGAACGCTTCCTATTTATGGGTTCCCGTTGACGCGTTCTCGAGACTTCGGACTTGGCTTGTTCGACCACTTGTTGAGAGGGGGCCGTAAGCTGAATAGTCGGTGTCTCGAATTTCTTCTCACTGGCGTTTCTAGAATGGGGATCGACGGGGATAATGCAAGATTCACCCGTCTTACCGCCGAGTCCTCCACCTTTCTGCTTCTTAAAATATGTCGAGGGTTCATGGACAGATTTTATTTATTCACATCGGGGATGTACAG